>CABHPQ010168971.1:20687-47633 GCA_902168405.1 Peromyscus aztecus | reverse complement strand
CTTAACAAACAATATTGTTTGTTAAGTCTATTAAGTTAGATATTCAAATTTCATTCCCAATTCAGGATATTATGCATGACTAAGTAAGCAAACAGTGAGTGAACAGACTTGAATTTGTCAATTAGGAGTGACAGAGTAGGATTGCTCTAATCAAGTTGGAGAGAAATCCATCTGACTTCCTGCTGCCTCTCTGATTACTGATTTTTGTCTTCATGTGCCAGTTAGAGACAGGCAATTTAATCCTATGCTTTAAGACACATTGAATTTCACTGTGTTTCAAAAGGACAATTAAACCCTTTGAGTTCCGTAGATAACCTGCTCTACTCTCTACTTACTGGTAAACTTAGCAAGCCATCTTAGATCCAGTAGTTTGGTGAGCAAGACCTATCCCAGCTTCTGTTGCTGGCAGAATATTTTCATTGCTGAAGGCATCTCAGCCAACTATGGATTTTTATGGATTTGGTTAGCCATTCCCCGTGCATCTGTCTGCAATAAAACAAAGATTCCCTTCAACCCCTGTAAGAATTTCAGAGCTGTGAAACTCAAAAAAAAAAAAAATGCCACCTGGGAGATTTCTTTACCTCTTTCTTGGCAAAGATTAAAGTGTTCTTCTGGTATTAATTTGCATTCATCTAAGCTTTTGAATAGCTACTTTTTTTCAGGATTCCCTTTTTTTAAAAGTCCTTTACAAGATACTCTCTGTTATGAACCAAAAGATGTTGAAGAAAGCAGTAATGTCACAGAACACTGGAGTAACCGAGGCATCATCGTGCATCTCTTCTTCACTCCCTCTTCACTTATTCTGAAGATATTAATTTTTCCAGTTTAAATTATTATCTAATAGACATCCCGATGTAGGGACTTGCTTCTTGTTTTTCCTTCTGTAGAAACTGCCAGAAAACCAAAAGGGAGCACAAGTATACCCCTGTGACTGGAGTGCGGTCCTCTTCTCAGGAACGCTCTTTGATATCCAGTTGCCAATGTGGCCATACGAGAAGTAGGGCTTTACCATAGGATTAGATAGTTAATTGGGAATAATGCCTTCCCTGAGGGTATACTAAAATGCCAGGCTGGCCCTATGTCTGAGTCTCCCATCATGGCCATTTGCCCTTTCAGGTCTCAATTATTAGGATGCAACATAGTGCCCTCAACAGAAATTACCACGAAACCTTAAACTTAAAACCTTTAATGTAAGGGGAATCAGTTGAATGTTTGCTATACAAGAAGAAGACCTTTGTTTAATCCATAGACTCCACATAAAAAGCCAGGCTTTGTTAAGAACACTTCTAATCTTAACTCTTGGGAAGGACAGACAGTTGGATCTCTGAGACTCACTGGCCGGCCAGCCTACTTGGCTGGGTAAGCTCCAGGTCAATAAGGGAGCCTGCCTCACAAATCAGGAGTTATTCCTGAAAAATGATGCTCAGACCACATGTCTGTACATACATGCACCTCCACATATATACTCAGAAGTACATGCTTATGTCCATGTACACACACACCCACACACCCTCCCACACGCACACACATACACACACACCATCTAGAACTATACACAAAAGCTTTACGTTTACAAATCACCCAGGCTCAAATATTGTTCTTCAATAACAGAAAAAACCAAAACAGATGCTAACTCAATGGATTTGTAGGTCAAAGTCAAGTCCAGTCCCCCATTAAATAACTAATGTCATGATACTATAGCATTTTCATAGATATTATGGAAACTATTTCATTGTGAATTACTGTGGAAAACTTCAAATATCTTTAGGGATATTATCCCATTATAGAGACATTGGCAACCTATACCTATAAAATAGATATAAATAGATTTCCATTTTATAGAGATTAAAACAAAGTGAAAGGTTCCATCTGAAATTTTACCTTTAACTTCTTATCCCAACTCAGTGGAAACAAAGCAACCTTCCAACTCTTGAACTGCAGGTTTTTATTTTTTGGAACACTTGCAGACATAAGCTTCAGGGAAATAAATGCCAAGATGCTGTAACTATTATAATTTATATCTTTCTTCATTATAATTAATATTTTTTCTTCTCCATCATAAATGCCTTGAAACTGCCACATGAAACCTAAGCAATGTTATTGCATAAACAACAAAGGGAATAGAGTGGTTTAAAGCACTTTATCATTTTATCGGAGGCAAACTGAAGTGAATAAGTACCATGCATCATAAAAAAGAACTGTATTTTTTAAAAGCAAAAGAGAGAGTCACTAATAAAAATGAAGGCTTTCCTATTTCACTCAATCCCCTGCAGAGAAAGGAAAAGGAAGTGGGGGGTGGAGGGAGGAGACTGTGCAGTCCGAGCCAAGGATCAGGTACAGATGTCTAGCTGTTGCTTTCAGCCTCCCCTTTGGAGCATGGTAGGGAAATAAGCCAGCATGTAACAGCTGAGACCTTCCTAAAGTCACACTGGGAATTGTGTCAGCCTCCTGAAGAAGAAGGAAGGGAAAGGCTCGAGGCTGAACATGTTCACTGCCAAAGATGTGTTGCTTCTGCACTGAGATTCTGTCCCCAAGCTGGAAATCTCTCAGTTCACTTTTTCAAAGAAGCCCGAGTTCTGTGACTGTTAGACACACTGAGCCAGCACCAGTGGAGATTACCTTTCTAGCTGCTGATCAGTAAAGACATAATTAGATACAAGCAGTTCACTGTCGGTGATGGCACAAAAGGCACAGGCTTCTTTTGCAGAGAACTTCCAACTGTAGTAACATTACAACACACAGGAGATGTACTGCTCTCCATGTGGAATAAGCAAAGCCCTCCGATTCATTTGATTTAGGGCTGCAGCGATGGATTCCTAGGGAGATTTCAAAGAAAAAGATCAAGATGTCAGTTTGAGGTAATTCAGCAGTTCTTTTGCCCCAGCTGCCGTTTTCTTGGAATTGTCTTTAATGTGAAGGCATCTATGAGACTGTGCTCACCAAAAAAAATAAATAAATAAATAAATAAATAAAATAATAAAAAAAAGGCATTGATGGGTGCTCTTTTTATGTCTTGAATCCACAGATGACAGGTTAACCTGCCCCACTTTGTGGATTTTAAAATATGTGGATTATCTTTCAGGAAAACAAAAATTCATGTCATGCAGCAGACGATTTCATGTTATTGATTTTTTTAAAAGATAGAATGAATTGATTAAAAAGAGAAATAAAGGAAAGGTGGATCTTGAAATGAAGCCTCAAGGAAGGACATAGGTCTAGCAGGAGACAGATGAACCGCCACCATGCCTGCAAGGAAAACAAGCCAAGTTAGTATGCATTTGATACAGGAACAAAAAAAAAAATTACTCATCCTTTCCTATGGGAGTGCACATACTTTAAGCAACAGTTAAAACCTGGAATCAAACTGAATGAAAGTGTGCATGTATGTATGTCAGACACTGGCCTGGGAGATAAGGATGCATATTTGTGAGCAAAATTAGAGTGAGAAATGATCACTTTTGAAAGAGAAAAAGAACAAGTTATCTTTAGAACAGTCGAGCAGGTGTTAGCTTCCCGCATGTAATTTCCAGTGTGGCCAGCAGGAGGTGCGCTGTACAAACAGCTCCATAACCAAAGCGCCCTGTACTGTGAGCCTATAAATCAGTTTTGGTAGTTGGCTGAATTATGCCCTTAATCATGTAAGGATACTTTTGCTTGAAACTATTCTTTCTCATATTTCTGGCAGTCTCTCTTATTTATGGGCATGCTGGAATGTGGCCAAAGCTTTTCCCCTAGGTAAAATGACAACATCTTAATTAGGAATGTTTGGTCTGTGGCTTGAGTTGCCAAAGAGCAGCCCCATTGTTCTAATGCACACACATTCATCATGAGCCTTCTCTCTGTGCCCACAGCCCAGCAGTAGAAGCACAAGGCTGGAAAAGCAGCGAATCATTTTATGGATTCCAGCATTTGTCCAGTTGTGCGGAAAATGGCAAATTGCACTCTCCCTTACTTTATCTGTCATCATTCAGGTGGCCTTCCTAGTTTCTATAAGTATTATTGGGAAGAATGAATATATTTAAATTAAACACATTCTATTTTTAGAAAAAAAATAAGTGTGGAACATACAAGCATAAAATAATGGTAATGTTATTCTTATATCAAGCCATGCATTATAATTTTGAAGTAAACAAATCAAATGTGTATTTTGATTTCAGCTAATTTCTTTAAAATATGACAAAGATTCTAAATTACTTATGGCGTAAGGTTGGAGCCATGATCAAGTCCTCTTTGCGACTTCATAAAATGAATATTATGTGCTCAGAAGTACTTGTGAATGTAGGACTTGGAGGAGTAGCTCATTTATAAAGTGCATATTAAACATACACAAGGGTTTGTGGTCAGTGCTCAATGCCATAAAAATACAACAGCAGCAACAAAACAATCATATTAAAGAAGTATTTGTGAATCTATGATAAAAAAATATTGACAACCAGAATCCAGTAAAACTGGCAACTATTATAACCATATATAGTCTGAGAAAAAATCACACCTATAGATTGTAAAGAAGTGTGAGGCAATCCATCTCTCCCTTTCAGTTTCTGAACTAACAATTACAGCTTCAGATACTAACATGAACATAGATCTGGGGTGACTGTCAGTAGTCTATTGCAGGTATTGAATAGATGTTAGCTACTTTCCATTTCTGAGTTCAAACATTTGGTGGCCTTCAGAGAGAAAAGATTATGTTTTGGGTCAAAGTTATACAGGGTTCCGTTGATGGTCACTGGGTCTCACAGGAGCAGACAGACCATCATGTCAGTGGGAGCATGTGGCAGGAGACAGCTTCTTACTTTAGAGTCAATCAGGAAGCAGAATGTGAGGCGGCAGGAAGGCAATGATAGTATGACCTCATGCATTGGTCTCTAGTGATATTCTTCCTTCACTCAAGCCATGCCCCCTAAGGTTTCCACAGTCTCCCCAGATAGCAGCATTAAGACTAAACCCTCAAACCATGGAGAGTGTGGGGGACATGGTATATACATGACGCTACCTATAAAGAAACAATGGCAGTTTTGAATGTTTATTTAGCTTCTTATCAAAAAATTTATATGTGGTATAAAGGTAATATGAAGTGTTTGGGCAGGAATGTGTGTTTGATCTTCACATAATTTGGTCATATCTGTGGTATATGTATGCGTGTGTGCATGTGTGGTGTGTGTGTGTGTGTGTGTGTGTGTGTCTGTGTGTGTGTACTTTGAAATATAGGCTAGATGTTGGTGGTAGGTTCCTTCTGTCAATCCTGCACCACACTTACTTTTTTTTAAGACAGGGTCCCTCACTGAACTTAGAGTTTATTGACTAGACAAGGCAGTCTGGCCAGGTAGCTTCAGAGATTGTCCTGGATCTGCCTTCCCAGCAGTTGATTATGGCTTTTTATTTTGACATTGTTGCTGGGTATATAAAATCAGGGCTTCCTTCTTGTATGGTGAGCACCTTAACGACTGAAACATCACCTCAGCCCTTTGGATAACTTTTTACTTAGTATTTTTAAGTTTAAATTATAGTCTCATCATTGCCCCCTTCTTTTTCCTTCTTCAACCACTCCCTATGACCTGGCCTGCCAACCTCTCCCATGTCCCCTTATTCCTCTCAAATTTATGACTTACCCTCTTTTTCTTTGATTATTATATATACTTATTAATGCATAAAAATGCAAATACAAAATACTGAGTTCACTTACTTTTATTTGTGTGCATAAAATTTCAGGGGTAACTATTTGATATTGTGTAAGTACTTAGGGTTCTTGTTCTTTGGGAAAACTAAATTTCCCCCTGCAAGAGTTACTTGTTGCCTGTAATTCTTTATCAAGATGTTGGGCCCCTTGAGATTCCCCATTACATATTAGCACATCTATTAATTTTTCACAGTTTGGGTCTCGTTTAGGCAGTCATACAGTCATAATTCAATATTTTCATCTAAAGACAAAAAAAGAGGTATTTTTATCTGAGTAACATTACTGAGTTTGTATAATTGTATGAGGTTCAAAGAGCCCACAATTCAGGGAAAATAGAGAATGTTCTGGTCTCTATCAAATTGAAGATTCAGTTCTCTGGAATACACTATGCTAATGAATTTGCAACAAAATATTTGTGTACTCTGAATGAACATTGATAAGTGTCACTTTATTCAAGAGTGTTTTCATCGCCGATCCTGTCACCTTTGATAAAGCTGTTAGGTGTAAACACGTGCTGTGAAGAAAGACTGACAACCAAAAGGCCTGCTCTACTGCCGTGGTATCAAATTGTTGAATTCTGAAAAAGTAGACAAATTATCCTCAGAGTTACAACAACAGCAACAACAAAAAATGATGCCAAGATCAAAACCATTAAAATATGCATTTGATTAAGAGGACCTACTCCTTGTTAGTCATTTGTCAAATCTGGTACCGTTTACCAGTATGGCAACAGTTAATAAAATGTAAGGAGTCCTTTGATGAATGTAACACATTGGAAATATAAAATTAAAGGAAATACGTCATTTTGCTGCTTTTCATCAATTTTTCTTGCTCATGGTTTCCAATGATTGGTTGTCTACTGTGGCATTTTTCTGAGAACTTTGAACTATTTTAAGAAAAAAATTGACAGTTTTTGTATTTCCAGTTTAAAAAAAAAAAACACTTCAATTTTAAGTTAGATTAAGCCTAATTTGAAGATACCAAACCCGTCCAGAGTACCTATGTACTTAATATGCCTAGCTTCTCCCACTAGTATTTCATGCAAACACCATCCATTGTTAAATTCAGGAAATTGACACTGGTATACAGATCCCAGTGGGATTTACACTGCCCCCACACAGATACTTTAGGAAATCTTTAAGTTAAATGAATCTCTGACTAGTTATCAACAAGAAAGACTCCATGATAGTCAAACCAATCACTGTCTAACAGTGACATTAAAAGGAGCAATCTAAGCCATAGGTCACATCTGCTTTCACTTTCTTCACAAGGTTCCTGATTCCGGTCTTCTTCATCACTCCTTCCCTAGTTCCCTCCTCAAAGTTCACGCACAGCACTGGTCTTTGCATAGCAACTGCCTAAAACAAGGTTTTAAGTATTTTATCTTTAAAAAGCTAAAGGGGGGGGGTCTTTTCAATAAATTCCGTAGAACTTTTCTGACATTAATATTGACAGATGAAGGAAATGAACATAATTTATGAATCTCAGAGCAATATTTTTGTCTAACTTTTCAAGGAGATAGAGTGGTTTTCACCTGGCGTCACCTGGGTGTCACTCCTCTGGGAACAACGGGCAGCATTGTGTGGAGCTGAAAAAATACACACTCGAGGAGAGCCAGCTGTCCCTGAGAGGGCAGTGTGCAGAATCTGAGGCTGCAATTGAGGATCCTATATTTGAAGTGTCATACTTTACAAAGAGATAAAGACAGGCATCTTTAATGGCAGTACATCAGATGTTTCCCTCTGGTCTATTTATGAGTCCTCACTAAATTCATTATGTAATCAGCAAGATAAAAGAGGGTTAGTAATGGAGCAATGACCTGCACAGTGAGCAAGAGAGTGATAACAGGGGATTCATTAGTGTGTAAAGCCTCAGGAAAATAGGCATGTTCATTGTAATCACATGAGCTTGATTGACAGATTACTAAATAAGAAATTGTCGTCTTAAAGCCATCTCCCCAAAATACTTTAATAGAAAAGCAGGCGGCTAGAACCTGTGACATGAGACAAAATAACTACTTCCACAAATTAATATATTTTTTTAATTTTATGGACAAGGGCTGGCACAACAGAACATTTGATGGCAAGCCTGATGACCTGAGTTCAATCTCAGGGATCCACACAGTGGAAAGAGAGAAGTCATTCTTGAAGATTGTCCCCTGACTTGCACATGTGCTCAGTGGCATGTGAACACATACACACACACACACACACACACACACACACACACACACACACAAAATGAATAAGTAAATATAATCATTTAAAATGAAATATCATAGATAAAAGAGCATCATTTTCAGAGACATGTGTCCTTTTTTAAATGGCTCCCAATGTATCCAACAGAAAAACAAGAGTTCAGTTGTTTTGCTTCCTCAAATTCATTGTCTCGAAATTTACACATGTCTAGTTAATAAAGTCTATTTTAATGTCCTTTTCTTTTGGGACTCTGACAAGTCCATGAAGAAAATGTTTGCTATAGGTAGGGAACATATGAGTTTGGCAGATCCATCCATAATTGAGGTTCATTACATCAGGACAGTTGTTTGGAAAACTGATTTAGAAGGAGCCCAAAAATAACAAAAGAGAATAAATAGTTTTGCAATGACACTTTAGCTCACACACATGTGAAAAATAAGGAGAATTTATGATGAGAAAGCATGAGAGCCTTCCTGCCAATCCCAGGCATTCAGAACATAGAGGAGTAGCAGTGTCTATCAGTACTACAGTACTTGCCTAGCATGCATGAGACTCTGTGTTTGACAGCCACACCTAAAAAAAAAAAGACAGTAAAATTTAACTGGAAGATTTGTTGAGTACCCCTTGGTACCAAATGTGGTGTCTCTCTTCTCTGGAAACTTTGGAATCAACAAATACAGACTATGAGTACTTTTATCAGCTTTTTTTTTTTTTAAACAAAACACAAGAGGCTTTGAATTACAGTATATGAAATCCAATTTTGAAGTGGAAGACTTAATCAAATATTAAAATATTATCTGAAAACACAAAGTCTACTAAAGTCAATCTGGGTTTCTTCAGGGGCCAACTATGATTGCCTTTATATATATTATAAATATTATATATATTATAACATCTATAGGTTTCACTCATGCAGATTCATGTACTATATTTAGTTGATAAGTCAAATATAAATAATAGAATATCTGCCTATCTAATTTTGAAGAATATCAGATATAAAACTAAAGAAACATTCCTTTGTTTGCTAGAGTTTGCAGTCCCAGTCTTTCCACACAGGTAATCCACACAGTATTCACTACAAAGCTTCCTTCAAAGCTCTACTCCTGGTCATCCCTTTTCAGATCCCTGAGCAGTTGTCTGGGTTTTACATGGCGCATTTGCTTTCCATTATCTTTACATGTATATCAGCCCCATCATCCCTGTTATACAGGGAGCCCTTTGAAGGTACTGGCCTGCATCCCCAGGCCTCTCCAGCTGTCAGGACAAATGGGTTCTCATTAGCTACATATTTCACAAGCTCTACCTGTGTCCCAGCAGCACCTGGAACACACAGCTCAAACTTCCAAATGCTGATTGCCTCATGTCCCCAGAGATCTTTTTAAGTGCCCATGAAATTCCTCACACCCCCTCCCTCTGTCACTTCTCTGCCTCCTCTTTCTCCTGTTCATGAAGTGTGTCACAGCCACCGTTGGCACCCGCTTACCATGTCAAGAAAGCTGTCTCCCAGCATTCCCCTGACCTCAGGCCTTCTGCCCTCCCACCACACTCTGCTGCTCTTCGAGCAATGTTGCTGCTGCAGTTGGAGCTCTGAGTTTCCCAGCCTCAAATGGAACGGGTGGCTTCCTCGGTTACCACTCTCTCCAGTGTTTAGTCCTTGAGAAAGGACTTTAGGAAATGTACCACATTTTTCTCTCCTTTGCCTGTTGATTCCCCCAGATTCTAACCACCACAGAATGTAGGAGAGCCCACCCCCCCTACACACAGAATAATTACTTCCTGTAATTATTTGAAGTAAATTGAAAGCTGGGGGCCTCTGGAACACTGCGTGACCCCCACTTCTTCATCTGAGGTTGAATACCTGCTGTGCAGTAAGCACGTCTCGGGATCCTCATGAAGGTATATACAAAGCAACTTCTGAATCAGTGTAATAGTATTAACTAACTGGTGTTCTTCTAGATCCAGTGGAATAAACACCACTTAATGTTATCAGCGGGAGGAAATATGTTTTGTACACTTGGATACTGAAGCATGTGACATGAAGAAAAAAAAAATTGTAGCTCACTGTGCTGCAAAGACTAGCAATATGGCAGTAATACGTGTCTGCCAAGCTGCCATCTCCACGAGTTAATCTTTCATTTCATCTCTGGATTTACTGTCACACTTCAGCTGGAAGTACAGTTATGAGCGAATTGAGATTCCTTTATACTCATTCCTCATGCTACAACATAATAAACATTTTTATTGCCAAAGTTTTCTTGATACATATATTGTTAGAAATCAAAGAAAATTTTTCTCATAGTTGACGGTGTGAAATAAAAAGGAAGTAATATTCTTCTCTCTTTGAAGCAATGTTCTTTAAATCATGGGGTATAGAATAGGTTTATATAAAATCATGTGAATATATTAAATATCATCAAATGCACACAATGGTTGACACAGCCAGTCTCCACTGCTTGCTATAAGTTATACCTTAACTTACCCCAAAGAATTTATTTATCCTTGCTTTAAAAATCTATTATAAAAAGAATTTTAAATGGCCAAGCTCCTAATAAAGTAGTGGAGAAATACACTTTTTCATGGAGATGCTTGGAAATATGCAAGGGAAGAGAAGAATAAAGAATTCATAGCAATACACACCATTCTACCACCTAAGAATTTCAGGTCATGTTTCTGTTTCTATTCCACCCTACAGGTGAAGAAATTTGACTTAAGAGACAGTATTGTTATTAAAGTTGATTGTGTGTGTGTGTGTGTGTGTGTGTGTGTGTGTGTGTGTGTGCAGGTGTTTCTTGTGCTTTTTCTTTCTTTTGTATTATTCTTTTTTTCCTGTTTGTTATATAAAGACAGAGAGAAATAGAGAGAGACAGTTACAGAGAAAGAGATAGAAAGACAGAGAGAGAGAGAGAGAGAGAGAGAGAGAGAGAGAGAGAGAGAGAGAGAGAGAGGGGGGGGGGATACAAAGTTAGATGGCTTGGGAAGTGGGGATGACCTGGTAGAAGTTAGGGGAGAGGTAATCCTGATCAGAATATATGGTATGAGAAATTATTTTCAATAAAAATGAAAGTTAGGAAGAGAGTTTGGGGATGTGGCTCAGTATTGGATACAGAACCCACATAAAGTCAGACATAGTCAGGTTCACCTGTGATCCCATCACTCTTAAGGGAAGATATGAGGTGCAGACAGGAGAATCCTCAGCAATGCACCAGACAGATAGCCTAGTGTATGCAGCTGTACATACAAAAGAAACAAACTAATAAACAAATAAAAAACAACCCTGTCTTACAAGTGGAAGACTGACTCCTGGGGTAGATCTGTGATCTCATAAGCAGACCATAGCACATACTTAAAATGCAAACACTGCATTATGCGCAGTAACAACAACAGCAACTGAAATGTCCTCTGATACCAAACAAATGATAAAGGAAAGTCTGTTCTCACTTTTGAAAGTTTAAGGTAAGATACATGGTAGGCTCTCTTGAGTCTATTGACAGGCAGAGAACTCGTTCACAATCTCCAGATTTATTTTTCTTAATTTTTCACAGGAGTGTGGCTCCAACTCTATACACTTTAAGATTGAATAACATTAAGAGAGAATGTATTGACAGGCTACCACATAGGTTACTGGAGGTCACAAAAGCCACTCTTCCAAAATAATGAGCACACGGTTCAAGTTTCCTGAAGGTTTAAGTTCAGTATCGTGAGAAGTCTGAATGCCATAGAGTATTAAACAACCATTGAAACGCCTACATACATTGAAAATGAATGGGGAATGAGCTCCCTCATCTGAGAGGCAAGAATACTTTGATAGCAGTACAATTAGAAGTAGAAATAGTTTAAAATTGATGCTTTCTCAGTGTCAGTAATTGTCATTTTATCTGGCGTATCATATATTTTCTTTGTCATATATATGCTGAGATATTTTCATGTTTATTCAACCTACTCACTGCAATAGCATGTTAGAACTTGTAGTACCTTTAAAAAAGGACTATTTTAATACATGTTGACACTATATATCACATAATCACAGCCCTGTTTCAACTGTACAGAGCCACACAGTTCACTCTCCTCTATTACACTCCTACGTACACACCCAAAATATGGTGGACTGTGGTAGTTTTCCTGAGTCATTTAGGCATTGGAAATCAGTAGTGGGTGGATCAGAACACACAGTGGTACTGGCTTGTGTATGCAGTCTCATGACATGGAGTTAGACAGCTTTTATTGTCCATCAACATGTCTGGTGCAGTAAATTTACTCCAGAAATGTAGGAATCCCAAGTCCCAAACTGTATTTCATTCTCACTACAAAGTATCCTGAACTTTACCTTTCTAGTAGTTTGTCTTGTGGGTCACACTGATGATGACATGATTAATATTTGATCTGGCAAGGTGTAACAATACAGAATTTTATTCATGCAATACCTAAAATATGGCTGAGCAGCCAATAATTTGATCAATTATTAAGGTGCTTCTCATCATACACATGCTCCTGAACACAGAGATGTTTCATGTCAGGAGCTATACTTTCCACTTTTGCTCCAGATAGTTTAGTATGCATTAGTTGCAGCAGTTTCTATGAATCTGACTGTCCCAAATACTGTCTTTATTTTTTTGCCTCAAAGTAAGAAAAAGTAATAAGAATAAGAAATCCATAACAATTTAAAATCCGGAACGGAGATAGATCAAGTTTCTTGGTAAAGGCAGAGGCAATGATGCTAACAGTGCATAATGGCACAGATATTTATTTACTTCTGTATTTTATCACTGGATGCTCTATGCTGTACTTGGAATGAACTAGTTGAGAATTATTTGAAGTCACTATCTTTATCTTAAGTCCTTTAAACTCATGTGGATTCTTAAGCCACAAGCTACAGATTTATTAACTTGGCCATCCAGACATTAAATCGTGTATTAGGTTGAGTAACTGCAATGTAAAAGGATAGAGTTTCGCATCAGGTAGGAACACTTCAAATACCACTTGAAGAACTGTAAAATATGAACCAGTCATTAGTTTAAGTAAAGTATTAAACAATGTATAAGGATGCATTATACTAGCTAATAAATATATGAAATATTTTTGTTTCTAATATCTGTTAACATTTAATTTAAATTATAAAAATATACACGTAGGTGGCTTATGAGAGACATGAATGGAAATGATTTCCTTAGAGATGTCTGTGATGAGTAATGGTCATCGATGAACAATAAATTTTATTAAATTCAATAAAGATAACTTACACTGATTACATTTTGTTCCCTTCATTGGGAAAGGACTAGATGGTGTGGATAAAATAAAGTCTCATATTAGTTGTATAAACTGAGATTTATAAAAGAATAAGTAAATTTGGGTATTAAAATGGCCATTTTCCATTTTTCCCTCTATAACTTTCATATATCAGTCTCATAACAGTCAATTCCAAAAATGCCATGGTGATGGACAACTAGATTTATACACAAAGAAAATAATCATGGGAAGACAAATACAAAGCAATAACTGAGCAAGAACATTTATGATCAAAGGAGAAAATTTTGAAATTCTACATAGTAGAATCAAGACCACTTCTAAAAACATAGGTTAATTTTCAGCAGTTTGTAGGTGGAGGAATCATTAGTATCTAAAAGGCTAAATACTCCAATAAATATGCTTTTAAAATACTAAAGTCACCCCTCTATTTCTGAAAGTTATGACCCTACAAATTATCAACTGTTTTGCTAACAGAAAATATTTGAAAGACAGGCTTGGGAGATGGCTCGTTTGGTAAAGTGCCTGGCCTACAAGCCAGATGACCTGAGTTCAATCCACAGCACCCATATAAAATCCAGACACAGTGATATATATCCACAATCCCAGTGATATAGAATCACAAATGGCACAATCCCGAGACTTTCTGGTCAGCTTTTCATTCTGAGTTAGTTAACTCCAAGTTCAGCTGTAGAACTGAATCTGCCAGAGCTGCACACATAAATGCCTCCTTTGTTCATCCCAAGGGACCTAGGGGAGATTCTGGTCATGTCCTGGGTCTCTAGAACTGTGCATCTGGTTCCACAACTCTTCATGTGTCTCTGTGGGAGGCCTGGATTCAGTTCTAACCAAATGCTGCCTCAGTATGAGTATATCAGATCTCATCATGAGCCCCAAATGCCATCAGTGCTTGCTCTCTGGAGCATGTGGTCATTCATCTCTAGAAGCCTAAAGTCACTGTAGTAATACACCTACTTTAATAAATTGCTATAGTCTAGACTATGGACATATTCATAAACATTGCTGAGATTAATTAGAGCTTAAGGAATTTCACTAAGGTTATATTTTTGAGCTCAATTATACCTAAAGCCAATACACTTGCCCAACACATACCTAGTTAATGAGTAGATAATGAAAACGTTCTTTTATATATGCAAAAGAATGCATGTCAGAAATAAAATAGAGTGAAATATTATAATTTGTGGCAGTGTGAACAAAGACAGAGTATATTTCTTTAAGTGAAAAAAACAAGACATAGAAATATAAGCAGAACATATAAGCACAATATGTTCTCATACAAATGTCTAAATGAAGTTAGATTTTATAGGAGGATGGAGTGGTGACAGATGCTGAAAAGGAGAAAGTTATGTAGGAATAGTAAGACATTAGATGAGAACACCAAAGTACAGAAGGAATTGCTTCTGCTTTGTTATAGCACCATGTGTCAGTTACTTTTCTTATTGCTGTAGAAGAAAAAATTGAAAGGAGAAGTTTATTATGGATCCCAATATCATAGGGTGTCAATGTGTCACAGAAGGCATAGTGATTGGGGAGGCTCTGTTAATGGTGCAAAAACAAATGACACAGATTGTCATATCTTTCTGAATTTTCTGAATCAGGAAGTGGATGTCACAAGGCTGGAAGTGGCTCCAAGCTGTCACTCTTCAAGACCTACCCCAGTTACATACCTCTACCAGTGATCACCTGCTTCCCATTCCAAACGTTCTACATACTCCTTCTAACAACTCATCAGTTGGGCACCAATCTTTTCAACACACGAGTTACTGGGGATGTTCCAATTTAAACCATTCTTCTACTGGCCCACATTGGCTCATAGATGTTTTATAGTGGGAAATGCAGTCAGTCTCATTTCACGAGTCCCTCCAATCTTAGCAATTCCAACACTATTCCAAAGCTCACGATCTCTTTTGAAATTTATGGCAATCTCTTAACTGTGGTATAAAGAAAAGTTACATCCTCCCCACATGCATTGGCACAGAACAGACCTTGTCATTTCAAAGTTGAATGGGGGACATTGAAGGAAAAGGTTAGATCAAATCAATAAGAATGCTGCAAATCAATAAGAATTGCCAGCTTGAGATGTATTTGAGCCTCCTTGATCCACAGCCACAGTAGCCTCTGAATACCTCGACGGCTGAACCTAGGAAAACATTTCCCTCGGTTGTCTAGTTAAAGCATGGTATTCTTACAGCAGCACCCCTTGTTCAGGTGTTCTTCATACAAGGGCACACAATTTAGATAAAACTTTTTCAAGTGGGTGTATTTTTATACCATGGAGCATTAGATCCAGGAGGTAAAGGCTCCTTTACTATTGGCTTAGAGCAAAATTAGTGCTTCTTCTTTAAAGGTGATAATATCATTAACAATTATGGCCAGTTGATCTGAATTAGAATTGATCACAACTTTAAACATTATTGCTATCCTTTAATCACCAAACTGTTTTCATCTGTTTCTGTTCTGCTGCTTCTCTGAATTCTCCCTGCAAACCTGGTTAAGCTTAGTAAATGAGACTGCATACTACTGTATTTTGAAATTTCTTCCACCAAATATTCTCATCCATTGCTTTTGAATTTACTGTCACTCAAACCAGCAGAATATAGACAGTTTCTTCGCCAGCATGGAATAGGAACGAAGTCTTTATTCTCTTCCTAATTATGGATGTGATATGACCAGGTCCCTCAAGCACCTACTACTGGGACTTCCTTGCCAGGATAGACTGGAACTGTGAGCTAAAATCTTTCCTCTTGTATGCTGATTTGTTCAAGGTGTTTTATCACAACAGCTGGAAATGAAACTGAAACACCTCCTGTCCCATTTTCCATAGCTGCCCAAGACAACACCACAAATTGAGGTACACGTACGTGTTCAAACACGTGGGCTGGTGGGGTAAAATCACATGCAAACCACAGCACAATGTAAGCATCAAATTCACTTACTGAGCCTTTATCCTGGAGATCAGATGACTATAATAGAGTTTCTTTCCAATAAGATTTTGTTTCCTACCTAGAAAGTTATTAGGGACCTCATATGAGAAGGTATTCTACTTTGATATTTAAAAATGAGGTTTTAATTTAATCAAACAAATTAAAAATATTTCACAAATATTATGTGTAATAGACTATACCACTTCATCATTTCAATTATAAATAGAAAAATATGCTATGATAGGGATATCAGCTTGCAAATGCTGTTATTAACTGCAATAGGGAATTAGTAAATTGAATTAATTGAAATTGCTTTTCAAAACCCAATTTGTTACTTATTTTCTACTTTTAATCCGTTAACATGCACTCTCAGTATTAATAATTGGAGTATCTAACCCATCTATAATGATACTAAACATATGCATGTGAAAAGAGAAATAATAATTTGTCATCTTGAGTAACTAAAATTAACTTTCTGTTTTCAAATCCACCAATAAAAGTAACCAAATAATTAAGTCATTATTGTTTGAATAGAATAATGAATTGTGAGAAAATATACTGAATATACTATCATTATTTAGCAACAGAAAGTGAAAATCATTTTAAAAATATCAACATAAAACATTTTAAAATCTGTACTAACAATAGTATTTAATGCATTTTAAATGTGCTAATGCTTTCTAAAGATGTAGTAACCTGTTTGAAAACAATATTTATAAGTATATAAAATTTGTTCAAAGATTTTCACAGTAGCATTCCTACTTTGCTTATCTGAAAGTATGTGGGAAAAAGGAGTTGGGGCTCAGGAATCAATCTCCCCCCAAATATGGTGTTTTATTGGCATGCTGAGCCATTGGATGTAATTGGAAAGGCACTGTCTGGAATTTACTTTATAGGCTTTAAGATCAGACTGAGAAAGGAACTATAATTGCCTTCCATCCTCACCTTGAAATCCCATTATCTATCTTTGGAATGATGACTGAAGAATATAACCACACCTGGATGGTCTTACATTACAAGATAATGTCTGTCTCTTGGGCTCATTGAAATTCCACAATGACCATCTCTGGCACCATTCACTCACCTAATAATCACTTCCAGGCCTTCAAAACTGTCTGCATTCCCCCATGGTGCTCCTCCCCTACAGGAAAAAAAAAATGCACCGTGTTTCTGAATAATGGCCAGGCAGTGCTCTCTCACTCTACTGATTCTCTCTTGCTGTGATGGTATTTCCTGTTTGCATATTAGTATATTTTATGCCATTTTCTCTATTCTGATATATGTCCATGTGTTCTATTAAACTTTCAGAAGTTACAGGCAAATTTTCCTTCCCCCCTGCTAAGGAAGGAAGATGGGTTTTCATTAAGGGCTTCTTAGAGTTAGAGAAACTCAGAGTATGTGTAGAACATAGATTCTGAGAGAGAGTCTAATTGTATTTATTCTTTCTCGGAACACATTTTATTAAGGGTCTGCTAAAGTGTAATCAGTGGTTTAATTTCAAAAACGGCATTATAGCACAACTTTTCAAGAATTTGCATAAACAATAAAGCTTACATTAAAATTTTTATTTCATTTGAAAACCAGAGATTTGACAATGTCCTTTTAAAAATCATCTTAACTTATTAACCTGTTGAACTTATTTTGTAGGCACTTCATACAGGAAATCATCCAAATGCCTGGCTCTTGGACTCCTATCATCTTGGCTCAGGATTTGCATGTGAGTGAGATAACTATCAGCTCCCATAAATGTTTTGTATTTTTCTGTGCCAGCTTCTAAGGTTTATATATCTATAATAATGAGACAAAATATAATAATGAATATTGTGCAAGGACTAGAAACTTTTTGCTTAAATAAACTCTGTCAATTCCCAAACTAGGCTTATGGAGTTGGTCTTAATCCTTGTAACTTCTGGTCTCATATTCTGAAATTCTTCTCTTGTTACTTAATCAAAAATATCCAGATGGATTCAAACTTCCTGACTGCTTCAAGAACCTTGGCCAAATGATCAAGCTGCATGCACCTTTTTGCAGTTAAGTCCAGTAAAGTCTTCCTTATTATAATATGTGTTCTCCAGTATATTTTAATTATTCTTCTAAGTTAAATTACATATTGTTAGCTTGCACGTGAAGAAGGCACTGCCCCATTTAAAAACTGATAACATACCTTCAGAAATGTTTTATTTTTATTTCTGCAGAGGCCTTTTGGAGAAACTTAGCAGGAATCATCCAAGGTCACCAAATCACCGGCTCCCTTTTAGGTGACCTGAAATAAATTGCTTATTGTAATGCTAATTCTTTTCAGGAGGCAGTTTAGTTACTTCTTTTCTCTTTTAGAGTATGTGATAATTCTGACCTGGAACTGAGCATACTCAAGATTATTCCTACCTCTGCATCTGGTGCTGAGTCTTTCCTATATCAATATGCAAAATTTCCTCCAGTGAAACCTCCTACTTTCTTTGTTCAAGGAGAACAAAGCTTTACAAGTTAACTCCAGTGTTCTCCTTATGTGCTACAGATAATTGAACTCTTTTTACATTATCTCCTATTTGTCCTTCCCTATTTTATCATCACCCAAAGATGAACTCACTGGGGTAGGTCACTATGCCTATACTTTTCGATGAATGATGATGTCAACAGATTGAGTCTGTGACAGGGACTACAAGAGAGTATGGAAAGTACCTAATTGTCTAGAAACATCGTTAGAAATAATTCTGCAGATTCCCCATGGATAGGAGTGACCACATGAGGAATTCTTAACAATTGAATTTACGAGGAAAATCTATATGCCAATTCCAGGTCTGCTACGTAAACACCTTCACGCCAGGTTTCCTTTCTTCCTTTCTCTGATGCTGACTCAATGTTTTAGAGCCTGGCACTACTTCCTATTTACTCTCTGCTTCTTGATTGCAGATGTAATATGATCAATGACCATCCCACTGCCTGCTACTGTCATCATGCCTGGTGCCACAGCTTTCATATCATGGTGGAAAGATTCTCCCAAACTCTGAGCCAGGAAAAAAAAATCTTCCTTTCGTAAGTTGATTCTTGTTAGAAATTGTTCACAACAAACATTACTTAATACACAAAATTGATTGAGAAAAGTAGGGCTGCTGCTTCGATTAACCTGACCATGTGGTCCTTATGCATTCAGCACTGAATTGCAAGAGCGATGTGGAACACTTTGGAACTGTGAGCTATAAAAGCCCTCCAATGCCATATGCAAAGCTTAAAGGATCGTTCTGGGGAGAGACTCGAAGACTAGAGCCCAAGAGAAGTATAGCTAGTGGAGTTCTGGCTCATGAGGTTTAAGAAGAATTTTATTGGGAACTAGGCTACATTTCCTTGCTAACTCTACTTAGTGGATCTCACAAAGAAATTCCTGCTTTTCTAGCAAATGTGGAGTTATTAATCCATTGGATAAAGCTTATAGGATTAATTTGGACATGTACAAGCATAATTTTTCATAAGCTAAGAGGAAGTCTTAAATGTTTATTGTAAGCAACACTTAATGGGCAATTCTTTCAGGGCCTCAGAAGACCAGAATGTATATGGAGAAAGTAAAAGTTGTGCTAATAGATTTTCAGAGAGACATGACTAAGCTACTGGGAATTAGACTAGACATTACTCATGTTATATTCCTACAACAAGATTGTACATATTTTATCTATCCTCTGAGTCTTTCTAAGGAGCTGAGTTTAAAGGTGATACAATAACTAATCTAGCACATATGCATATATACATCTATAGATGTATATGTGTGTGTGTGTGTGTGTGTGTGTGTGTGTGTGTGTGTGAGAAAGCAAATCAATTTTGAGGCTGTGGCATGACTATTCCTGTTTTCTTCTAGCCATATTTACAATAATCAACTGCAAAAAGCTGAATGGAAATTTTGAAAACTTAAGCCTTGACTGGGAAATTCATTTACATATGCATGGTAGAATTGAAGGACTAGCACCGATGAAAAGATCCAATTAGTGTACTCCAGAATAAATTGAAGAATGTCTTGAGAACATCCATCTCACTGAGGCTCAAAAGTGTGAAAGTATGAACTTCTTTCAGAAGAGAGCTCTCTGTTGTCTTGGTGGTATAGAATTTTGTCTCCTGAAATGCCCTTCTGATAGCTAATTTTCCCATTCTGATTTATTCAAGCTTTGAGAAGCTGTTGTGGTTGTGACTCAACAAGGCCTGAACATGACTTGTGCTGATTGCAGAGTTGGAATTTTCCATGTGATGTTAATTTTGAAGGCAGGCAGAACTCAAGAGGTGTGGGGTCTTCTGCTGAGATTTCAAAGGAGCTTTTTGGAGGCTAGTAATATATAGAAGCTTTAGAGTTCTTGATGCACTGATCATCCCAGATGTTTGAGGTGCCAGGAACATAGAGTCACCAAGGAAAGAAGCAAGCAGTGGACTGCAGCCATCAAAATTGCAGGGCACTTCTATCCCAGTCTACTGGGACTCAATTCATTTCCAAATGCTAATATGGAATAACAGGGTTTGATGTAAGGCCTGTGGGTTGTTTATCTTCCTTTGTGTAAATCCCTCTTTGCAATTGTCCCCTTTCTCCTTATTGGAAATGATTTTTACCCTCTGCTAACGTATCTTGGCTGTATATAGTTTCCTATTTTTTATAGGGGCTAATAGCTAGTAGTCTGTCTTTAGTCTCAAACAAAATTTTGGACTTGATGTTTTTAATAATGTAGAAAAGTGTAAAATTTGGCCAAACAGAAGGTGAGCAGAGACTCTTAGTAATAGACTGAATAATTTTTTTTTTGTGTGATGAGCATGAGTGTATAGGTATAAAGATTACTGTCTCTCCCTAATGTTTTGCAATTAGTCGCACATTAAAGGCTGCCTCCACTTTTTAGTGATATGAGGAGTTAGTGGAGCCATTGACACAGGGGCTTAGGGAAAGGAAGTTAGATCATTAAAGTGATCTACTCAAAGTTGATATTGAGATTCAGGCCCTTCTTTCTCTCTTTGCCTCACTACCCCAGGAGGAGAGATACTTGGCACTGACACATGCTTCCTTTATGGTTAGTGTCTTTTCAGAGGCACAAAACCACAGAGCCAACCCACCATAGACTGAAACGTTAGGTATGCTCCCAGTCATCAGCTCTTACAGGCTGCTGTAATTTATTTTGCACTTAAGTTTACTTTTTGAATGGTGGTTGTTTTCATCAACAAATTATAAAGACCATTCTGTAGCCTGAGTTCAGGAGCATTAAGAGATTTAAAAAAAAGTGACACTTTAAATATTTCACTTCCAAGGACACTGAGTGCTTTGTCTAAAGCAGTAGTTCTCAACCTTTCTAATTCTGTGACCCTTTAATACAGTTCCTTATGTTGTGGTGACCCCCAAGCATGAAAGTATTTTCATTGCTGCTTTGTAACTTTAATTTTTCTACTATTATGAATCATAATATAAATATCTGATACGTTTCTACCCTTAAAAGAATTTAGAGCAGTGGTTCTCAATGTTACCAATGCTGCTACTTCTTAATTCAGTTAGTCATGTTGTGGTGACCTTATTTTTATTGCTATTTTGCAACTGTAGTTTTGCTGCTATTATTAATTATAATGTAAATATTGTGTTTTCCAATGGTCTTGGGTGACTTCTGTGAAAGGGTCATTGGACCCACCTAAAGGGTTGCAAACCACAGATTGAGAACCATTGGTCTGGAGTGAAACTGCTAACAAGGTGAAATTCTATATAATGAGCTGTCCTTTTGAGAAGGAAATCCATTCACTTTGCCATAGTTGATCAGACAGAAAGAAGTAAGTCATAAATCTCACTTGCATTCACTGGGAGGTGATTAACAACAGGAGTGATATCAGGTCATGGGATCCATGGAAGGTCTTCAATTATCACCGCATGAATGGAATGCTTAAGTACTCAATATTTAATAGAAGAAAATGCTGGTTGGCATAAAATTTTGTCAAACTAATCACAACAGAACAACACAGAAAAATCCAATTGGTTCCGACTAAATTTTCTTTTGTGAAATGGAATGAGTAATTTTGTATGTAGATTGAGAAAAAATTGGAAAATAAATATATTTCTAGATGTGTCTGTGAGGGGGATTCCAGAGAAGAATGGCATGTGAACCAGCTGAGTGAAGACCTGGCCTGAACATAGGTCACATGATATAAAATATTCTTTTGTCTTACATTTTGTAAGACAATGTTCATTTTTCTTACACTCATATATATTTGATATCCATTGTTTCTCTAAGTAACCTTAAAACATGTAGAACCTTACAAATACTAATACTGATTGAATATGCTACATGATTTAAATAGGGGGATCTTTATTTTTAACAACTTCATATAGTTAGTTAGTTGTTAGGTAGTTAGTTAGTTAGTTTTATTATCAGTTGCTTTCCTCATCTCTCTCTTTCTTCCACTGAAACCTCTCTTCTTCTGAAAAGTTCTTTTCCTTCTTTGAATCCTGGTGTTGGCTTTAATTAGTCTTTGTTTATTTATATGTTTGTTTGTTTTTATTTACCAAGTTTAATTATGGTTGCATGTGTGAATGGGGAATTTATTCATTGGAACATGAGTCACTTTGCAGTGCCTATTTTACTTAAGAAAATGAAATCCCCAGCATGAGCTCCCCTTCCATCCATAATGAAATAGTGAACCACTCCCTGACTTGAGGTGAAATGATGAGACTACTCTTGTACAACTCTTTGTACAAATAGCCAAAACCTTGTAATTTCATTGGTGCATAACCATATAATGTTAAAAAGTTATCTCACAACACTCTTTCCCAACATCTGACCCTTAAATTTTCTCACCTCCCATCCACATTTCCATATTTTCTCTGAGCCTTAGAGCAAGTATCAGATATGTTAGGGCTAAGCAATCTATAGTCACGTATTCTCTGCACTTTTGAAGTGTCCAAACTTCCTTAATGTATAAGAATAAGTCACATTTAACTACAACGCACACCACATATCAGTTATCCCACAAAATCTGAATAAACCTCTAATTGCTTCCTTTTTAATAATTTATACAACAGGGAAGTACATCCGAAAGGAAAATTTAGATTTTGTTGTTTGAATTTAAGTTGAGGTGAGATAAATTCTAAGTCAGCAGGAGACATAATTCACAGAGGTTGCATAAATAATTAACCTTTGGAAATAACACTTGCTATGCAAACATACATATCAATAAACATAATTACTAGATTCTGTTCACCTTTAGTCAAAGATTGCTGTGGGTAATTTAGAAAACATTTGAAGTATTTGCATAATACTCAAAGGTGTTACATTTTGTCTGGTTCTCATTATTAATATATCAGGCAATCAGAAACCTCTATATTTGTATATAAAGTATAGCACACTGATCATTGGATTGGCAGGCAGTAATGTTTCTCTGCAAGGAAAGCAAGAATGAGCTTTAATTTTGAAAGTTTTAAAAGGACAATAAGATGATTTCATCAGATGGTGTTAAGTCTTAAGTGATAAATAATTTATATATGTATAAAAAATCTGTAAATGGGAAACTGGTTTGGTAATGAAAATATACATAAGTCTTTACATGGGATTTTTTTCATAAAGACGTAGGATTCATAAAAGGATAATCAAAACTTATTTGGGACATAAATCATTTAAATACTATTTTAATGACTCAGTTTCTGCTTCTGGCATTATTGACATGCTGTTTGCTTATTTTTGTCTTTCTAGAAGATTTAAAATAAGTATTATCTTCATTCACTTGATGGTATGTTAGATGAGATTAAAAAGATTCATTGTTAAGTGTAACCTTTTCCTTCCATGACTGAAGGAAATTTTTAAATCCTTATGTTGGAGGAAGCTACAAACACAGTTTCATTATTACTCTCAGAGTCCTATTTTTGATCTACTTTATTCATATTATATTGAGTTATTTAAGGGGAATTTACATTTTTTTTATTTCACAGGTTATTTCAGCAGTACATTGCAGAAAAGTCACAAGTGACTTCTGTAGATAGTATAGGAATTCTTTTTGTTTCCATGTATACATCCCTAGTACAGTATAGCTGAATGTTTTCCTGTGTCCCACCCAGTCCGCAGCTGCTCAGAACCAAGTAAACACACAGAGGCTTATATTAATTAACATGCTCAGCCATTAGCTCAGACCTACCACTGACTAGCTCTTACATTTAAACTCAGCCCATTTCTGTTAATCTATGTTGCCATGTGTTCTGTGGTTTTACGTGTGTGCCATTACATGCTGCTCCCTGGATGGTAGGCTGGCATCTCCTGACTCAGTCTTCCAGCCTTCTCACCATTCTCCTTGTCTGCTTATCCTGCCTATACTTCCTGCCTGGCTACTGGCCAATCAGCATTTTATTTATCAACCAATCAGAGCAACACATTCACAGCATACAGAGTGATATCCACAGCAGTACAGCTTCTTCCATTTCATTTCTCAGAGTCATTCTGGAGTCTGATTGAAGTCTCTTGCAAGCTGAAAATCAAGAACTATCAGTAATTAACTCTTGCAATAAGTGTTTTCCACATAGATAAAAGCATTGAGATGGCGATGTCTTTTTCACATACATATATTTATGTTAAAAGCAATGATCCAAATTTAGGCCTGAATAAATGTAAATTTGAGTGTGTCCTTATTCCTTTTCTTGGAAAGTTTCTGGAGACCAAAAGCAAGATAATGACTTTACTCACAGTCAAAGTACCCTAACTTTCTACATTCTGCATTTTGCATTTACCTTATTGATAGTGATCATGCAGGCCTTCCCAATAGGAACCATCCTGCAATACAATTTAAGTTCTTAATAAACCTTTAAAGACAAGAGCTTCAAAACCCACCAAAATCCTAAGTGTGCTTGCTGTAAATCTATTGCAATATGACTGTCTCAGAGAAGCACACACTCATGTTTTGAGTATATCTTACTTTTCTTCTAAGTACTTTCCTTTCTCTTAAATCTTACACTTAAACTCTATATTAAAATATCATAATTATCTCCACCTCTGCTTCATACTAGCTCATACTAAGATTCTTTTCTTCATCAAAACCTGTGAAGAGAGCCAGGCAGTGGTGGCATGCACCTTTAATCCCAGCACTCGGGAGGCAGAGTCAGGCAGATCTCTGTGAGTTCAAGGCCAGCCTGGGCTACAGAGTGAGTTCCAGGAAAGGCACAAAACTACACAGAGCAGCCCTGTCTTGAAAAACAAAAACAAAAACAAAACAAAACCAAAAAACCTGTGAAGAGGTCCCTGAAAGATGAAGGGAACTCCAGAGGCTGTGAAATGCCAGTTGGAATTCAGTCTTCACCCTTTATTACACTTACATATTATTTTATTTTGTGCAGTATGGTAAGAGTTCTATTGTTTATTCTTCTATTGACATTTTCTTTTAAAAATTTTGTTTAGATTGATTTATTTTATTCTATGTAATGAGTGTTTTGCCTGCCTGCATGTCTGTGTCCCACATGCTTGTCTGGTACCCAGAGGTGAGAAGGAGTCAGATTCCCTGGAAATGGGGCTACAGATGGTGGTGCATACCAATGTCAGTTCTGGGAAAGCAACAAGTACTCTTAGATTTGAGCCATCTTTCTAGACTCTTTGCATGCCATTTTCAATGGAATCTATTTTTCTAATTCATTTGGAAAATATTTCTGTTATTTTCATTGTACGAGATTTCTAGCATGACAATTAGGGTGTTTGGCCATCCTATCAACAGAGTAGGTCAGTTCTGGCTTTCTCTCACGCATTGTCAGTAGTCTATTGTGGAGGTATCTTTGTGGATTTCTGTGGACCTCTCTAGCACTTTGTTTCTTCCTATTCTCATGTGGTCTCCATTTATCATGGTCTCTTATTTCTTGTTCTCTCTCTCTGTTCTTGATCCAGCTGGGATCTCCTGCTCCCCTAAGCTCTCTTTCCCTCGAACCTTGCCCTTCATTACCCCCATTGTACTATGCTATTCTGAGTTTGATCCTCAAGCTGTTTTTGAGAAACCCTGCAACAGGTATGTGAAACTCAGGAACTGCCCTACACTTTTACTTCTCACATGGGAAAAAGAACAAATGTACTCAATAAAAGGTCTGGCCCAGGTAAGAGGCATAGGAGAAAGGACCATGTATCCTGGCAGATTAGGCTACCTGGTCGTGGTATGTGGACTCAAGGTGGCTCATCACAGGCAAAGATTGTTTTGGAAGAAGTCATCTCCAAAGAAGAAACCTCTATGACTCCAGGGATCTTTATTCAGTAAGTTTCATTGCCGCATCATTTGATAAATGGCTATCTCCAAATCTTTCTTTTACCGTCTGTATGATTTTGTTTTTTAGAGAAATCAAAAAGAATTTGATTTTTTTTACCCTCAATAATGATGCCATGACAAATAGGGTAGCAAGCTCTTCAGCATATAATTCATTAAGTCTTAATGTAAAAATAACAGATAATCATTAAATACCCACTCTTTGCAGGGAACATTTATTTGAATTATAGAATAAAGGAATTAGAAGGTTACGTTTGTTGTAAAATACTTGTTCTAAGTCTTTTTTTTTCTGGATCTGTGAAGTTTGTTTGTTTGTTTGTTTTGCTCCATTTTCTCTTCCTAGAAACTGTTTTCCACTTCTTTTGGGTTCTTAATTCTCTTGAAGTTAAGGATTTGCTTGCCTTTCAATTGCAGATTTCTTTCCTTGTCTGTACTACAGCCACGCCATTGTTTTCTTTTCTGTTTTTATGCAGACTCAACACCATTCTAACCCAAGTACATCCTCCCCCCTACTTGTACTGTTTTCTCCCTTGCCCCCATAACACTTAGATATAGCTCCATTTAGTCAGAATTTACTGACTGGTCACAGGGAGCAAGGGTATTTTTTATGCTTTGTCTCTCTCTCTCTCTCTCTCTCTCTCTCTCTCTCTCTCTCTCTCTCTCT
>CABHPQ010168971.1:1664-20677 GCA_902168405.1 Peromyscus aztecus | reverse complement strand
TCTCTCTCTCTCTCTCTCTCTCTCTCTCTCTCTCTCTCTCTCTCTCTGTGTGTGTGTGTGTGTGTGTGTGTGTGTGTGTGTGTTGCACAGGGGCATTTCCTCTTATTCTTCCATCCCTTCTTCTGGAACCCAGTCAAAAACACAGATGAACAGAGCAGTTTGCATTCCAGAACCAAAGCACAAAACAAGTCCTTTCTCCAAGTCTTGTTGATGACTATAAAAGAAAGCATTAGCTTGGAAAAGTCAGTATCACTATGGAAAATGAATCTCAGTTTTCCCTTCTTTTAAGATAACAAAAGTACATTTACCTCAAATGCGTTTCTGCTATCTGGTTTACTTTGGGCAATTTACAAAGTAATTCTCTCCTGTAAGGTTCATGTTCTGCTCTCCACCCATCCGTTTAGCACTGGTGAGTTGTTATCTCCAAGTTAATTCAGATTCATTTTCAATCGCTGAAGATACAAAGTAAGCCAAATTGCCATCTTCTTAGTTCAGAGATAATTCTCAGGAAACTGGAGACTAGGTGACAGGAGAAAATTCTCTCTCAAGTTAATTTAAATTAACAGATTCAATTTCATGTGTGGTAGGAACTGCTTGAATTTCCAAATGGAGACTGTAATATTGAAGCACAAAGCCTACATAGCAGTCTGTCTCTACACAGGCACACAATGTTGGTAAAATCATCACTCAGAGACACATGTCAACATAGGTGCAGACAAAGAAAATCATCATAATTTTCCATGGCACAAAGGAACTTGATGGAAATACAAAGAGAGGTATTACAGAATGTTACAGGGGTATTTTAATTTGATTATATCAGAGAAAGCAAACATTAGCTAATATTGTTACCAGGAAATCTCATGTAAATATATCTAGATATAAATGGAATTATAATACATTACACCATAAATGATCAATTAAAACAATCGCTTCTTGACAACCATTGCTTTCATTACAGCTTCTAAAGAGTTTTCTGTACCCTATTTTTAAGGTGATTTTATTAAAAGAGTAATGTTCTCTAATTCAACAGTTGATCACTTCTAGCTCTGACTTATTTGATCATTTTGCTATAGTTAAAGTTAGTTATAGATTTAGGCTATAGTGATACATAAAGTAAGAAGATCCTTTATGTAAAGTTTAAACTAATATAGTCAGACACAGAGGGTCAAGCCAACAATGCAGTATTTAGGAAGTTGAATCAGAGGGTAACCTGGGCAACAATGTGAGGCTATCTCAAAATGTGAAAATCAATCATTCATCAGCTAATAAAAGAAATATTGAGAGTTGTATTGATATATATATATATATATATATATATATATACACTCAAACACACAATTATGCTTCTTCATATCTTAAACTGTGACAACTGTTGTTTGTCTTTAAGGGATGATCAAACATTGATCTGACAATCAAACTTAAGCAGTAAGAACAACATGATTTGCATTTGAATACTTGCTATGTGAGCATTTCATATCCGTTTTTAAAATTCAAACTGAGATATAGTTAATGTCATTTTTAGTGCTACAACATGCTTAATGTTTGCCTTACTTCATATTTTTTCTCCTCCCTCCCTCCCTCCCTCCTTCTCTCCTGTCCTCCTCTGCTCATGTGTGTGTGTGTGTGTGTGTGTGTGTGTGTGTGTGTTCATGTGTGTGATATAAAGTGCAGTTTTGCACATGTGGAGGTTAGAGGACAAATTTTCACTTCAGTTCTAGCCTTCCATCTTGTGTGAGACAATGTTTCTTTTGTTGTACCCTTCTGCACAAGCCAGGCTAGCTGGCCCACTTCCAATAATTCTCAAGTCCCTATATCCCATCTCTCCATAGCACCACACAGTGAGTATAACCTGTGCACTACTATGTTTGGCTTTTACATGGGTTCTGGAGATCTCTGTTTTTTTGTTTTTTGTTTTTGTTTTTTTTTTGTTTTGTTTTGTTTTGTTTTTTTTTAATCTGCTGCACAGGGCTGCCTTAGCTGCTGACTGGAACTCTGCAGTCACTACTGCCTTGCAGCCTGGGGGAGCCCTCATGTCCTGTGGCTGCCTAAGCTGCCTCTAAGTAGGGAGGCAAATGTTGTTTTAACTAAGTCACTATCTTTTTATTTTGCTAATAAAGACTCAGGAACCAGATGCCAGGGTGAAAATCTGCCTGCTCAGTGAGGCAGAGAAAACAATCAGATGACCTTCCTCCTCTACTATCAGAAGCAAAACTCCTCAAACCAGATGTCCCTCCCTTCTACTTCTCTCTCTCTCTCTCTCTCTCTCTCTCTCTCTCTCTCTCTCTCTCTCTCTCTCTCTCTCTCTCTCTCTCTCTCTCTCCCTCTGACTTCCCAACTTCCCCTCACTCTCTATAGTTACTTCCAGTCGACTGGCTGATTGTTCTGCCTTTGACCTATGGTTGATTTTTATGCAAATAACAACCAGCAGGTTCACAGTATGATCTAACATCCTGCAACAGATCTGAACTCAGACATCCAGTCATCAGACTGGAGCAGCAAACACTTTACATATGGATCCAGATTCTCAGCCCCTAATATCTATACTTAATGTATAACCTAGAATCTATTTCCCCAAATTCTTTCCTTCATCTAAATCATACCTAGTTACACCTTTTGATTTCTGTTCTCAACAGCTTCAGTTTGGGTATCCCAGGAGTTATCATCTTTGGAAGGCTCGTTCTTGATTTACTTTTTCATCTTCCCTGTGTTTCTGTATTGTGCTTTGTGTCTTAGTTCAGGCATCTATAATGGTTTTATTTTGGAATCTTGCTAATTCAGATATTCTTGGGGGTTTAATGCCCGATAGTACCCAGAGAGGAAAAAGACAAACAGCTGTGACAGCGCCACTAACAACCAGGACAAGATATAGAAACACATTGAAAATGAGTTAAAAGCAACTAATAGACTATGCATTGACCATAGAACAGAAAAATGGAAAAGGTAGTGTCTAGTATTCTGTGAGGTTTAAAGTTATTTAGAGCAAAATGGAAAATAAAGAGTAAATGAAAAAAGGGTAAAAGGAAGGAGAAACAGGTCAAAATGAAAAAAAAATAGAAAAGAATACAGGATAGAAAATGGAAAGATATTTAAATAAGGTATATAAATAAAATTTGCAAGATTGAGGGAATAAAATCATAACAGTTTTTTAGAATAAAATGAGAGTACTAATAAACTATTTTTAAAAGACAAACAAGGAAGCAAGAGGCCCAGGAAAGTGCTCAGCTGTTGAACCACCTTTCTTCCGGGTTCCTGGAATTTGGAATCTGCCAGGTAGAGAGCAGAAGCACGAACTTAACTTGGAGTCTCTTGTTTTTTGTACCATTTAAGGTGCGTCATCCATACAAGTCATCTGTCAGAGCTCCACCAGAGCTAGCTTCCTTTTAAAAGTATTTCTTCCTTGCATACAAGAGGCCTCTTTGGGCTGCACTTCGCTTTGTGATCTGTGAGCTGAGCAGGTTCTCTCATGCTCCTGAGACTCCCTAGTTCACATGCCTGTGAATATTTAATATTCTGGCTTAAGGACTGTCTCTCAGTTGCAACATGAAGTGACAGGAAGCAAATGGAATACACAGGAGGACCAGTGTCCATGTTCTCGGACCCAATTAGCAGTAATTACCTGGGATGAAACTGAAAGCCAAGTACTCACTGGAGCTTCAGAATTCTCAGCTCCATGGATAGTGAAACTTAAGTTCCATAGGTTGTTCCAGAAGGTGATTAATTCCCTGATGTCACACTTATTTATCAGACTACACAGTAATCCAAGTCTCAGAGTGTAAGGCTCATGACCCGCACAACCTTCAATACCTGTACAGCCTCTTGCTACCAGAAACTTTCAGTACAGCCATGTCCAATCTCTTCTTGACTAGCTCTGCCTTATATGTTTATCTCTCACTTTGGGGCTGTGGCAAATTGACCTTCATGACCTATGGCTTTTCCTTGTTTTCAGGTCCTGAGAATAACCCATTAGACAATAAGTTCTGTCTCACGATGCTATCACCTCCAGATGACTGAGGAATGGATCTCCTTTCAATTGATGAACCACCATGTAGGAGAAGTTGAAGTCCCACCTGAATTCAAAGCTTCTGAGACCTGGGAACCATTGGGTAAAAATGTCAATCTTTTTTTTCACCAGATCCATCTGGTTTCCCTTTGGCATGAGGTCTCTTTTACCACTTATTCTGATATTTGTGTTTATTTAAACTAATCTTAATAGGAGAATCAGTTTTTCAGCTACTTGGGTGTTTTTTTAATAAATAGCTTCATTCCCTAAGACACTTGCATCTCTTTTTATAGCAGAGAGCTTGAGTTCATAAGTGAGAATTAGCATGCCTGTACATACCTAGAGATATAAACACCATGCATGTACACTTCATGAATTTTCAATCTATGAAAAATCAGCGTGAAAATGCTTAATTAAAAAAATAGCTGATTTATTGACTCAAGTTGTAAATACGTAGTTTCAGTACCAGGGTGTACTTGTTTTGATGTACACTAGTTAGCAACCCCATACTTTCGGTTAAGAATTTACGTTCTTGTTTAAAGCCCACTTAGGCATTGAAATCCTTACATTGTTATTTTTTTTTCTTTTGGTCTGTGCATGAATGAATTAAAAAAAAAATAGATGGTTGTAGTTGCGGTCATGTACATGCATGTATCTGTGGGTGTGGAGGTCAGAGCAGGTCCCATTCCTAGGGTGCACTAAATATATGTGGTTTTTGAGACAGTACTTGCTGAACAAGCATGTGAACCTGAGTTATTACTCCTAGCACTGTTGTAAAAAGCTGGATACAGTTATCCTTAAAAGTAAAACCAGAATTGGGAGCAGAAACAATGCTGGATCCTGAATGCTCCCTGAGTAGCCAGGCTAGAGAAAATGATGGAATTCCTGTTCCTTTAGCAATCCTATCTCAAGGCAGAGGTAAAGGGAGGGTTGAAGAAGCTCCTGGGCATGTATTGCAGGCGTGATGGTGTATAGCTGCTATTCCAACACTTAGGAGGTGGAGTCAGGAGAATCAGAAGTTCCTGGTCATCACAGATTACAAAGCAAATTCACGTTCTAAGCCAGGCTGTGCATCTTGAGATTCTGTCTCAAAAGAAAAAAAGAAAAAGAAAAAGCTCAAGTTAAAAACCATAAAGTGCCATATTAACTTCTTAGGTTTTGAGCAGGAGAAACAATTAAACACAATGTGTCACAGTTACCTGTGAAATTTTAAGCTGAAAGAGAATCAACTAGTTAGCCCTTCTTGGACATGTATGTCTCTTACATGATGAAGCCAGAAAAGTTGTGATGCAGGGACCATAGTTGAACAACAAACTCCTTAGGCACAAGCTGTTTCTTTAAGGGGAGTACTGGGCAGAACATCCTTAGAAAGCTGAAGGGTTAGAAGTACATGGAGGACAAAACTTTAAAAGGAAAGCAAGGACAGCAGGAAAAGACACCACCGAGAGTAAATAATAGGGGCTCCCTGCATGCCTGTTCCCTCTAACCTACTTTGTGATTTTGATTGAATTCAGATCAACATCCTTTATGTGCATGTTCTGGGAAGGTTGCATGAAAATGAGTGAAAAACCTTTGAAAAATGAGCATTGCTTAATAGTACTAGTAAAATGGTATAACCAAGGAATCCAATGTCCTTGGAGTCAACATTATATACTCCGGTTCATCTTATCTTGCTGCATTCTACATATTCATAGTCCTTTTGGAACATTCTCAGCACTGACAGCTCAACTCATTATAGCAATGTGAGGCAGAGAGAAAACATAGCACAAACATATATCTCGGGCCGGCACTGTCAGTGAAGGACAAAGTAAAAATGGGGACACTTCTCACTGAACTTGGGGAATATTCAGTCCTATGTGCCCAATTCTATCCTGGGTTACATCGGAACATATGGAATTCTGCAGTTTTCATAGAAACCTAATAATTTTTATAAAGCACATAAAGGTGAGTGGAAAGAAAGGGTGAAATCGAGTTAGGTAAAGACAAGGGGGAATCATTTAGTAAAATGGATTTCAAAATCTGGTTTCCATTTCTCTTTTGGAATGACAAATTATGAGAAAAACACAGTAAGTTTACTACTGTGAGACAGAAAAAATAGACAACATGATTTAATAATGGTTTTAATCATATCTTTATTGATTACAATAAAGGCATTAAGTATAAGATTATTCAATAAGCATTTCATTTTTTATTCCACTATTGTCAAGCAAGCAAGTAGAAAATGTTACTTATTGAAGAGAAAATAATTGCAAGCAGAGAAATAGCTGGGCATACATGATGTACCACCCAGAGATGTTTAGGATTGGCAAAGACATATTTCAGGAGCCATTGTCAGGATTGCAATACAGGTGGACTTCGTCCTGTACTTTGAAGGGTTCAGAAGAGGCACCTCAATGTAAGTCAACAGAGCTCCTTTATCAAAGACAGGGTTGCCTAAGATGATAAAATTTTAATCTTTAAGGGATTTTGCTTTCATTAAAGCATTTTGGGATTGGTGGTGTCTACTGACCCAAGGGGAAGATAGAACCCTCAGATGAGGATTTGTTCATTCTTTCTGAACCCCAGGAGCACTTTTATAGATGAGAAAGTGAGGCTGGCCCTGAGTGACTCATCAAAGATCATACAGGTGCTGAATGACAAGAGTCGCTGTACAAGAGGGGACTGTAACTATTACCTTTTGTTCTCATTTCACTGAATATATTGAGGAGCTTCTTTAACACTGAAATTTGATAATGATATAAGGGTTTTCTGATTTCTTTTTTGTGAGTTTTATGATATTTGTGTAAGAAAGCAATTAGCACTTGTTTTACTGGCTTGTTTAGGGTTTCTATGTCTTCCTCCATTATTTAGTGAGTAAAGATTTTCTGGAAATGTGTCCATTTGAACGAAAGTTTATATGTATTAATGTTGTTGTAATGTAAAAAAATAATGCTTGTATTACATTTATATGAAACATTTTATATGGTTTATTGTTATTTTTCTCACATTTGATAAACATTCAAATATACATATTTCTTGCATATGTCCTTCTATTTGAAACATACAGTTTCTTAAGCTGCTTTAAAAGCCTTTTATGCTTAAACGTCCCCATCTTAGTTTCTAAAAATATTCCTTTACTAGTGGATAGTCATTCTTGCATGGTTTCATTTGTCCCATCATTTCATATTTTGTTTGTGACTTTGGGAATGGATAGTGTGCATTTGAGAAGAAAGCATTTGCTGTTTTCAACTATGCATTGCTCACATTTCAGCAGTGTTGGTTCTTTTCAGGCTTATATTTAAGCATCTGCTCTGACAAAACTAAGGTAATCTGAAGTGAGATCTTTTTTTTTGTAGTTTTTCCTGACATTCTGGTTGTTAGATGAGATTTCTATTGCCTGCTTATTAGGAATTTGAATGGTTTTTAACCACTTCAGTGGGGGTAGAAAGTGCTCTCTTTAACTCGATTAAAGATTAATTTTTTGTTAGCTCAGTCTTGCAAAATTTCAACCTTAAACGTGTAAACTAATATAACCTCCAAGACTCAGGAAGATCAAATGCAGATTTAGGGGATCCTATGTGTGCCCAGCAAGTTTCATCAGGCTCAGTATCCATGAACTCTGCTTTGTGCTTCCTCAAACCAGCAGCCACATCATTCTCTGCTCATCTTCTATGAAGAAATATGGTTAGAAATTGTATGTAGAAAGAAAGCAGAGCAATTACAAAGCCCAGCTTGTTTTCATTCTCTTCAGGATGTGGTTCTGCTCCTCCTTTGCTTACTGTCTTCATATTCCTCATACAATTGTCCTTTGTCTCTTCTTCAGGGACAGAAAAAGACCTGTCAGTTACCTTATTACACTTGTGAAGGCACTACATTTGTTGGTTTTGAAAAGTCATATTTTATTTATTTTTTCTTTGTGCTTATGTTAATCTTTGGTGCTTCATTATTTTCAGTATGATTTTTTTTAAAAAATATAGAATTGTTTGAATTTGTTTTTCATTTTTAAAATTCTAATTGTTTTCAAATGATTACATTTGCTGTTGCATTGTGCTTGTATTGCACTTTCCCAGAGAAACTGTTACCTAAATTGTTTCAGTATGATAAAAACCTGGGAGTCAGAAATTGAGATAAAGCCCTGATTAATCCAAGGAAAGCCGTGCGTTGATTGGCTGACCCTCTCTCCATGTTTTTCCTGATCTGTCAGCCCTGGAATTGCCCCAGAAATCCTCTCTCCTCTCTTCCTGTCTTTCTAGCAAACCTTGTAAGTCCTCCAAGAACTCTATGGCTAGTACTAGTCAGCCAATCACTGACTCCGTCCTTTGTTTTAGGTGGTTTTATTGGCACAGTGGATTGGCTGTATAAATAATTCTCCTGTAAGATCCCAGAATAAAATGCCTGACTCTTCTGCTTATTTGTATTTTTTTTTTGTGTGTTCTTTAGAGTTGCTTTCTAAAGGCTGAATTGAACACTTCTAAACTGTGAAGAAGTTACAAGTTAGTTCTATACATTTCTATTTCTGGAATCTAAAAAGTTTCCACTACTATTATTTGATAAGTTTAATTCTCTTTGATATAATCCTTACTGTATTATAAGATACATTATATATCAGAGTATTTGGCTCTTTCTGCTGAATGGTTCCTATTGGCATTATGCAACTACTGCTTCAATTTTATAACTTTAAAAAAATATGTTTTTAATTGAGTTAGAATCACATCACTTTCTTCCTTTCCTTTCCTCCCTCCAGCCTTTTCCAGATACCCACACTCTATTTCTCTTCCATACCTCCCACTCTCAAATTGATATTTTTATTTAATATATAATAACATATAATAGGATATAATATATACATATATATCCATGCATGTTCATACACATATAAAACTACAACCTATTAAGTTTGTTTTTGTTGTTTTATGTATATGATTTCAGGGTTGTCAGCTATTCACTGGACAACCTATAAAGGGACGCATCCCTGAGAGAGAATGATTTTCTTTCTCCCATCATTCATTACATGCCTTTAGTTCAGTTATATGTCTATGGATGGGACTACAAGAAATGTTTCCTCTTCCACAGTAGTATGTCTATTGATATTGCCCTTGTTCTGTTCTTGTTTGTGCAGTTATTTCTGGGAGAGATTCTTTCACAGCCGTCTTTCTGGTATTGTGACTCTCACAATCTTTCTGCCTCCTCTACCACAACCCCCTCCACCACACGTTACCTAAGCCTTAGATTCAGAAGATGAGATGTAGATGTCTCCACTGGGGCTGGGTTTCCCATGGTCTGTCGATCTCTGTGTTGTGTCCAGCTGTAGTTTTCTGTGATGGCTTCCATTGGCTGTAAGGAGAGGCTTCTTTGTTATAGATGTCTGATGAATGTTGTTACGATTCTGCCTCAAAGTCTTTTCCTTCCTTACCTAAGTGTCTAACATTCTTCTTTCTCAAGAAATTGCAAGTTGCTCTGTGTTTCTTTGCATGGCATCTAAAAATATCTAAATAAAGTTTCTTTGATAGCTTATGTGTAGGTTTCATGCCCTGAAGCAAAATCCCCGTTTAACAAATGCTGTTTCCTGTGCTGGTCATTTTATTTTGTTTGTTTGAGCATGGCATACCTGATGCACAGGAAAGGAACCTCAGTGAGGTAAGTTATTTTGTTGGGTAAATGAATAAATGAAACACTACGATTTCATGTTTTTACTAAAAGTCTGTAATATTGTGTTGAGATATCTTGTTCTAGTGACATGCCTCTATTAAAACTTTTTTTTTTACTAATCATATGGTTAACCCTCATGAATTAGTTTTCCATTATGATTTTGTGTTTAAAATTACACTAGGAAAAGTAAAATAATCTTCTTAGAAGTGGGAGATGATATTGATAATATTTTTATAAGCACTAATGAAATTATTCTGTATCTAACTAATGAATAAAATTATTTATGATATCTTGAACAAGTTTTTAGGTTATTATTTTCCATTCACTATAAACTATGGTACTTCCTAAAGAATGTTAATCCAGCTTTGTAAGGCAACAATTATTTTGCAAAAATCTAGCAATGCGCTTTTAGTTTACCCTTGCTTTGAATTTTCTTTACATTAAACTGATTACTGCAGGACAAAACTAGACAAATGGCACATTAGAATTATAGTCTGACAAAATGACAGGAACACTTTCCTTGTAGAGTGTAGCTTAATTTACAGGAAACAAATCCAGGGTGGGGGAACTTGTAGCAAAAATATTTCTTATTAACATGTACAAAAGAAAAAAAATTGTCTTCTAAAATTATGATTTTTACATATTTTTGAAAGTAATAAATTGCTTATATTATATAGCAAAACCAATGGGTATGGACCTTTCCTTCATGACCAGCCACTTGTAAAATTCATAACTCAAACAGTATTGAAATTACTGGTCAAAAAACAAAAACAAAAACAAAAACAAAAAAACAGAAACAGAGTCATATACCTGCCCCTTTGGGGAGTTTTGACATTCTTTTTTAAATTTTTTTTTTCATTCATTTTACATACCAACCACAGATCCCTCTTTTTACCATCAATGTTCCTCATTTAGCTGAAGGGAGAAGCTTAAGCTTTTGGATGATTTGGCATGCAAGCTACTTTTTATATTACTCCAAAGATTTAAAGAAATTCCACCCCTTGGTTGTATGTTATACTAGAGATTTCTCTATTGACTTTTTCCCAGGATTTCCACAATGGGACTTTTAGTGGCTTTTTATGATGGAGATGATTATGTGCTATGGTGTTTAGCTTAATCTGCATTCAAATAATGTGAAAACAAACAAACAAACAAACAACAATAAAAGGATACCAACTAGACCATACCTTGGCTATTTCTTGTCAGCCTAATCTGTCTATTTACAAAGTGTTTCACCAAAGTCTTACGTCTCATAGAAGAACATGATATAACCAAACTATAGCAACATCTGTGTGGCTCTCTAAAGATTCTACAGTAATGTTTGTAAATAAGATTTATTCAAATCCCCTCAATTCACCTTCTGTTGGTTGTCTGTTATAATTTATACTGTAAGAGTTTCCATTAGTGCCATAAAGGAGTAGAGACAATGTAAGCAGAGCCTAGACCAGAGGATGTCTTATCTTATGAGGTACATAAAAAATAATATGTAAAACTCTATGATTTTATACAATAAACTTAGCCCAGACAACACAAAGGAAAATATTTCATTTTATGACTTTAAATAATATTATTTTGATATGAACACTTGGAATACATAATGTAACAAGAAATGTAAATCAAACAAACACATCCATTAGTATGAGGTATCTGTTCTTGAAATGCTAGCTGCAACCCAGTCACAAGGGGTGATTCTTAATATAGGCATCAATCAAGGTCTTCTTGGGAAGACATATCAGATGAATATGATACAAAATATTTTAATGGAGGGCTACTTATAGAAGTATGATAGGTTGAAGGAACCATACAACAATTTGAGGCAATTCATTCAGGGATCCAAAATAACAGGAAGTAATTTTTACTTCTGAGTTGAAGACTGAAAGTACCAGAAGAAGAATTCCAAATATTTAAAGGGTTTACTTCTGAAACTACATCCTAAAAAACACAAGCCCTGATATGAACTTGACACTGAATCTGGAATGGTCCAGGAGTAGAGCATACCAAACTATGCTTATTCTCCATCATCTCAAGATTTCTTAGTGCACAAAATTTGCCAAACCCAACTGGTCAAATAGCAAGGAATCGAGGCACAGAGAGATCAAACAGGAAGCAATGGGTACAAGAATGGAGAGGATAGTGGGAATAACGAGGTAGGAAGACTTGGAGAATCAAGGTCAAAGCAGGTCAAAAGAAAGAGCAAGACAGCTTCAGACCAGTGTTTTCTTGGTTTCCTCTTTTGCAGATTTCTGTTTTCTTGCTTTTCCCAAGCTTTTGCTCTACTATGCACACTGCAACCAGTTTAGGGAAAGATAATGAAATAATAAAGGCCTGAAACATATTTAGCTTCCTTTCAAAGTATGTGCACTTAAGGAATCCATGAGTGTGACATAACATTTACAGCTCTCTCGACTTTCACTGCAGCCCATCAGGAGGCCAGCAGAATGAAATATACCCAAGGAAAGTGCCGTGAGTATAGCCTAATAAATCTTAGACTCACAGGCAGTTGAAACAGGAAGACCTGCCGAGCTCTGAGGCAGGAGAGTCTAAGCCACTGGATAAATTGTTCCAAGAAGAACTCATCCTTGGGAAAATATATTATCCTTATGACAATAGCAAGGCCATTGTCCAAGGCAGTTATTGGCTGTGCAAATGCCAATATCAAAAGTGAAATATACCAGAAGACTGAGGGTAAAGAAATAGGTGTTCATATAAAACACACAGGGATGGAATGGTAGGAATCTCTTCTCCCAGTCTTTGATCTGACTGAATTGGGGTCACCCAAATCCATGTCCAGATATATTTAAAAGATGACTGCAGACACTTTCCACCATGGTAGTTTAATAATGTATACTAGGATAAATCAACCTGCAGTCAAAACAAAGTGTATAGAAAACTATGACAAAACAGATAAATAAATCATATTTTAAAAATAGCAAGATTAGAAAGTCAAAGAATAGAACATAACACAGTCTTAAAACGTGGATCTTCCCCTTTGTTTCATTTGATGAATATCCTTTTAAAGATCATCTAATAACATGCTGTACAAATTTGTGGTTCTCTTGCCTTTCTCCTATAGTATATATACAGCGAATTCAAGTCATTGCAGTTTTCTGTCTGATTCAATCAAAGGAAGCCCCAAAACAACAACAACAACAACAAACTATCCTTGTCTTAAAGTTGGGGGCAGAGGACTATTGAGATAGCCAGGGAAGTGGTATCTAGTGACAAACATACTCAATGTTTACCTGTTTTACTGAGCTACTACTGCCTTAGAATCTATACTTTGCCAAGTTTAGGAACTGTTAACCTCATGATAAACTGGAAATTTAGGTTGATCTTTGGATATTTTCATATTCAAGTCCACAAAGCAAGATGAATGAAGCTGCTTATTGCTTTGTTAATTGGATATTTATTTGTACTCTTGTAAAGGCTTGTAAACTAGCCCTATTTTCCAACATAAGTGTTTCATTTGAAATAAGAAGGTTATGGAACTTTCCAAGCTGAGAGACTGTGACAGTGCCCTATCATGAAGTCATGTATTCAATGATGCTATCTGTTTAACATCATGGTAGTCATGATAATCTCAATGACATTTATTACTGACTCCTCACTTCCAAATCAGCACTGTAAAGTTATTGAGTAAAGCATTTTTTTCTAACAGATTTATTGGGTGGTTGGTTAAAATGGCTATGTGTGTTCATGGGGGTATGCTCTGAGGATTGAACAGAGGGCTTTGTGTGTGCTATACAGTGTTCTACCACTGAGCTATATTACCAGTTCAATGTGACATTTTTAGTTATTTTTAACTCCAGTTCTGTCACAGTGTGTAAAGTTCTCAAGAAATTAGTAAAACCATATTTAAATAATATAAAAGTAATACATTCCCATTGAGGCTATTTATAAAATATAAAAATGAGTAAGAGAAGGAGATAATTATGAGCTTTTTGTTTTGTTTGTCAAAATGAAATTTTATTTATTTCATTTCACGGGTCAACCCTGTGACTTATAAATCACTCTACCTAGTTCATCTTCAGTTTCTTCCTACTTTTCCTTTCTCTCCAGTGAATGTGCCGAGCTGGATTGTGCCCCAGTGAAATGTGACAATTGCCAAACTCTTTCTATTCTGTTTCCTTTTGAAAATTATGCTATCTTTTCATCTATGCATCACCACATTTCTCAAGGACTCGATCACTAGTAAAACCTCTACCTTTATTCTCACTCATTCTTCCATCTTCTGCAGCTTTCATGAGCTCTTTAACTCTGCTCTTGAAAATCCACAACCAAGACTTATCATTTATTAATTGCCATCAAATTCACTGGTTTATGCTCAATACTTATATAGAATCCTCTTGATTTTAAGTCCCACCCTCGCCATTCTAAACTATCTCCAGAGACCAAAAGTCTGAATATGTATCTGTAGGTTGAAAGCCCAGATGCTCCTGTCTATAAAATCTTGCTCAATGAGGCAATGCTGTCGATAAGGCAATGAATGCTGCAAACTGTGAAGTGTTAAGATAAGGAAGAAACATAGCTTCTCCAGTAGGTAGCACATTAATGCTCCTAATTTGGTGTGGGTGGTCTTCTCAGAATTGCAGCTAGAAACTCAAATGTCTAGTCTTGTTTTTCATTGACTCTGTCTACTAGAAAATCACTTTTAAAGATAGCAATCTCTGTTTTAAACCCTTTTCTGGGGAGAGACACTTCAGTGATCCTCCCTTGTACTTGACTGAACTTTATGCAGAGACACATCTTATGTTCACAGTTGCCATCTCCCCAGAATTTTCTTAGACATAGTTGTTGCTTTTCATGTCTGCCCAAACTGCCTTCTTGATTTTAGAGCATTCCTGGAATCCTTTTTCATTCTACTTCTAAATTCCCATGACTTCCTTTTTCACCAGTTCCCACCATTCCACTTAGTAATGAACTCCTCACCTGGTGATCTGCTCAATTTCCTCTTCTTCTTGCTATCTATGTATGTGTCTACTTTTCCCATAGCATCCCATGACCTGGTTGTTTAAATTAAATTTCTGAAAATTAGGACTTTAGGCTATTTCCTTCTGCTCAGTCTAGATACCAGTTCTTAAATATTGTTCTAAGAAGGCTTCACAGTTTATGAAGTTTTAATTTCTTTGCAAGACTCTCTTAGCTGCTTCTGGGCTTGGTCTTTTGATTAATGATCTTGACATCTCATTTATTCTGGTTTCATATCATTTATCTCCCAACTTTACTCTGTAGATACCCCTTACCTTTTGTCCATTTTATCTTGTCAATGTGTCTTGGCTCCATCTCATTCTTAATATTACACATGTCAGTTCATCTTGCTACCTTTTGTGCTAACTAATTTTATTGCCTCCAATCACTCCTTCTTAAAACTCACTTCTGATCATGTAACTATGAAACTTATATTTTTGCAAAGCACCATGACATTGTAAAAAAAAAAAAGAAAAGGATTTTATGTTCTATGCCTGGAATTTAATGTCTTCTTATATTATGAAATCAATGCTATATAGCAATTTATTTGCATTGTATCTTTAAATAACATGTTATTTATCATTTCTCTAAGATTTGCCATCTTGACTCTTATATTTGAGCAAGCTAATCAGAAGTACACATTTTTCCTTTGTTCTGAGTGATAATCTCATTCCTACTTCTTTAACTATGGAGGCAGTCATTGGCACAGGACTTGCATAAAATGAACCCATACACATTTCACCGTGGATGGTGTAGGGACTCAGCGATCCGATCACTTTCTGAAAGGACTATTCATGGTTAATGGTTGTTGATGTGGTGCCATTTCCTTCAGTAGTGTAGACACTGATAAACTACCTGTGTTCCAGTAAATGGCCTCCTACCACATCCTCAGGCAAGGAACTTTAATTAAACTTGATGGGTCACAGATGGAAGAGTAGGAGAGGAGCTTGTTGAGAAGAAAGGTTTTAGCAGGTAAAGAAGGGTATGTATGAGAGAAGGGGATGATAGGTGAAAAATGACTGAAATTCATCCCATACATACATCAAATACATCAAATACTTTAAAAAATCAAAATCACTTTCTATGTAAAAATATCTTAGCACCGACTTAACCCTAATATGAACTACTTGCACATTGGCTAGAGTCCAGATGTAGTATCCTCCTCTCCCTTTGGAGAGCCTATTTATTCATTTGTGTAAACACAAGTGTTTTCTTGCCTATTCTTCTTGATAGTTTATGAGAATCCAAAGCTGAGAACTAATTTGTTTTAGCTTTGCCTTTCAATCCCTAAAACAATACTGGGGATATTTTGATACTCTAAAATGCATGCTGCATCAAGTCTCACAAGACTCCATTCAACAACCACTATATAATTACACTGCTTACTCCTTTTCTTTTATGACTGGCTCCTTGCTGTTACTTGGAAATTTAAGGTAGCCACCTTGCTTAATTTTGCTCTGTGCTACTCCCAAAACTTAGAACATTCCCTCCTATTATATAAGAGAAACCAGTTCCTCTTCCAGACTTCCTTCCAATGTGGCTAGCCTATGAAGTCTGTCTCTACTGTATAATTATACCATTTGTATTTACAAATGGTATGAAATGAAATTTACAAATTTCATTGTTGATCCTCTTCATCCCTTCGTTCTGATATTTTATTTATTAACTTACATCAGATACTTTATTTATAGTGCTTGTATTTCATTGTCTGCCTCATGTCATTGGAAAACATGCTTCTTGGATACCTAATTTTTTCTCCCATCAGTGAATTCCACAGCATTAATACATGTTGAGCTCAAGTGAGTTGATACAGAGTGGTCATTTTAAAATAAAAACAAAAATTCTGTCAATTTTCAAGTTATTATCAGGGGTTTGGGTTAATAGTATGACATTTCAAGTATAGAGGGTAATGATTAAACCATTATTTCTTTCTCTTGCCACATTAATTTCTGGATCTCACAGACACAGATTCTCTTCTGTAATTGGAGTTGCTGTTCCCCTTGCCTTTGCATCTCTTGAGAGAAATAGAAACAGGGAGCTGACTTTTCAGAATTCTGATAAAAATGCATTGCTCCATGGTTGAGTGCACTTAATTTTCTTATATATTAGAAGGTAATGCTTGCATCCCACACGAAGGCAAAACCATATGTCAGGAAGTTATATATCCCTGGAGAAAGTTATCCAGAGTCACAACTTAGTTTGCATTAAGGAGGCTGAGTTATCAAACTCTACTAATGAAAATATGTTGAATATGTTTTAAAAGAAAATAGCAATGTTATATCTTCACTGTGAAAGCATCTGTCAAAGTGAAGGTTTTAACGTTAATTAAAGTCAGGCACAACATCAGCTATAGGTTTATAATTTTTTAAATGATGATTGTTAGATTTTTCAATATACTATATACTTGAGTTTATGATTTTTCCATATCTGGATATAGAATCTATGTTAGATTCTTGGAAGATAAAGAGATTACAAACTTCATGTAGCTCCAAAAGAGCATATTCAAGAGTTTCATTTTTGGCAAGAAATCTGCTATGGATAGAACAGTATTGAGGGAGAAAAAAAAAGAGGATGAAGGTCTAGACTCTGAAAGGCAATACAAGTGGCACACACATTCACTAATGACCGAAATTCTTCCACTGCCTCTCACGGGTCATACTGGGGACCAAGCTTTTATTACATGGACTTCTGGGGACACCCAAGATAGAAAGTATAACAATCCTATATTAGAGTCTTTCTTCACATTTCCATCTTATCTGTCTGCCCCTCATTTTCTGTTTATGCTATCAAAATGCCAATGTAGCTCTGGTTGAATCTAAATAATGTTTCCATATGCATGCATAAAAGGAATGAGGCAATGGTTAAGATGAAGTCAGGTAGGGTTAAGGTATTTGGGCAGAGGTTTACATAATTGTGAAAATATTTGTACTAAATGCTTCTTAATTTCTCCCTTTATCTCCCTTTACCATGTTCATCTTTGCTTTCTGTCTTTAAGTATCAATCTGAGTTTTCTTCACTATGGTGGTGTGTATCCATACTTATCTGGCTTTTCCTTGGGCCTGAGATGAGGCACAACATTATGACAGAGGGGTCCTGATGATAGTTCTACAAATCCCATTGTGGCTGAGAATCATAGAGAATATGGGGACTGTTAAAAAATCTTCCATTCTGAGGTGTGCGTGTGGCCAGTTTCCTCCAAGCAGGCTCCAACACCTAACTCCACAACCTGTTAATAATGTTATCAGTTCATAAATACATTGTGGCTAGGCCATTTCCAAACTTTGCAATGGGACCAAAACTTAAATTAAAAATTTAAAAAAAAAAACATTTGATAGAAGCATTTCATATTAAAAGTGAATATTGAATGGCTAAAATCTTATTCTTCTCTGTAAAAGCTGAGTAGTATTCCAGGGAACAGTGTTTAGGTGTGTTCTGAAAACAAAACAAAACTAAACAAAACAATTTCTTTCAATTTCCAGTATCTTGTTGGGTCAAAACTGTTTCATAGGAAAGATGTCATTAGCACCACAAAAATAAAAAGCTTCATTCTTTGTAATTTGTACTGTTTGCAAACAGTCTTAGATTCTGTTTTTTATAGAAATAACCATAGAATTTAGGAAATTTTTATTCTTAAATAAGCAGAGAAGAGCAACAGAGAAAGGAGGAGACAACAGTCCCTAATTATGTGCTGTCACTATTGACATGTTTCTAGGAGCAGAAGCAAAGGATGTTCTGGAGTTGCTCCCTAAATCCTGAACGCTCTAGTGCTGTCAGTGTGATGGGTGTGAAAGGCCATATGCAAACCAGAAAACGCAAAGAGCTGCTCTATGATCTAGTCCAGGAATTGTCTTACCCTGGGCAAGAGGGCACTGAAAATATCTGTAGATATATTGTCTCAATTATCCCAAATAAGACGTTGTTTCATAGTGTTCATTTTTCTGCAAATGTCGTTAGAAACAGGAAAGACAGGAACAGTGAACAAACGCAAATGCACCCTCAGTCAAAAGAGATTCCTATTAGACATTTTGATTAAAGATGTAATAAGCAGGTGGTGAAATCCCCATATTGGAGAATTCTTAGATCTATGACCGACAGTTCATAGGGCTGGAGGGCATGTATTTATGAAGTAATATACCAAAGCATTGCTAGGTGTCCCCTTTGCTGGCTAGAGAGAGCAGTATTTTCATTGCTGTGCTGCAACACTTTAAAGAGTGTGGAAGTGGTGCCAGTGAGGTGGCTAGGAGTACAGGAGCAGACTGGGCTGCGTGAGCTTGGTCCTCGCATTTCCCAAGGGGCAGGAGAGAAACCACTCTGGAGCTATTGTTCACATGCTGACTTTCAAGGGGATAGTTGACTTTTGACATCCTCATACACACACACACACACACACACACACACACACACACACACACACACA
>CABHPQ010168970.1:6801-30368 GCA_902168405.1 Peromyscus aztecus | reverse complement strand
GAAGGAAGGAAGGAAGGAAGGAAGGAAGGAAGGAAGGAAGGAAGGAAAGAAAGAAAGAAGAAGACACTGGAGTAGTTTTGGTCTAATTATTGTCTATTGTTGGAAGTAGGGGATTGAATATACTGTGGGTATTATAATTTGGTTTATCTCTTTCTGAAGATGAAGATGCTCTGATGTTGGATGTACATATATATCTTCATAATTGTCATATCTTCTGGATGATTCTCTCTCCCTTGTTAGAATCACCTTCTCTATTTCTAAGGTTTCATAGTTTTGAACATGAAGTCTATTTCATTCACACAGCTAGACCAACACTGTTTTGATTCTGAACACAGTGAATACCTTGCCATGGCCAGCACAGCTGTTGACATCATAGAGGTCTGGAGGGGAGGGTACTGGTAGACAGAGACACAAGATTCTGGGTTCACTTTAAGGATGATCGTTTTTTTCCTCCTTGCTCTTAATATATTGTTTACCTAGATCCTAGAGATGTTGCAAACAAGAGTTTAAACAAACAATGTCTTTGACCCTCTTATCTGAGTTATTTTATGTTTCTCTTCCCTTGTGGCCTCATTTTCCCCCCAGAGGACTTTCCTCCTTGGTCTTATCTGATGCCTGTGATTTTCTGCATCTCTCCTTATTCATCTCTCCTTTCTTTTCTGTTGCTGTGATAAAACACCCTGGCCAAGATGACTTACAGAAGAAAGGCTTTACTTTGGCTTATGATTCCAGAGAGTTTGAGTCCATAATGGCAGGGAAGCCTGGCCTCAGGCAGGAGGCAACAGGAACAGGAAGCTGAGCCTCCCATTACTTATCAGAAGTACAAAGCAGAGAAAACAAATGGGTGTGGTGATGGCTTTTTATCTCAGAGCTCACTCCCAGTCATTTGCTTCCTCCAGTATGCTTAGCAAGCCACAGCCATGCAGCTTCCATGTCTGCCTACCTTTCTGATTAATCAGGAATACGTAACTTATTCTTTTGTTCCTTCTTTTTTTCTAAGCATGTTCCGACATTTTTGTGCTTCTTTACTCTTTCTCTAAAGCCTCCCACCTGCCATGTGGCTGCTCGTCAACCATGTGTCTGACCTCCATCTATGCCAGTTTAAATGCTATAGTCTTTTCCTTCTCTTCTCCTTATTTTTCTTCTGGCAACTGCTTAGGTTTTACGGCTTGCCTAGCCTGTAGATTTTTCTTTTAAACTACAATAAAATTGTCCTTAGTCTTGTTTGGAGTCCATTTATAAATTCTTTTATTAATGATATTAAGATCTCCAAGAGGGACTGTTGATTTCCCTTGTATTATCTGGAAACCCAGATAGAACCCTCAAAATTCCAATAATATCTTTGGTGGCCTGCACAGGAATACTACTGAAGAGCCTCTGAAAACAAAACAGATGAGATCCTTTGTCTTGCTTCAGGGCTATAAGCTGCTTGCAGGATGCTCTGTTTTCCTTGCAAAGAAAAGGGCTTCTTGCAATACCTCTTTGTCTTGGGTTGTTTGTCCCTATGTTTGTGACTGAGTGATGGCTACATGATGGGAGGTAAATAATGCTATGTTTAACTCCCAGTGTTCCTGCTCCTTGGGCTCAAGATTTTCTCTCCTTTCCCTATCCACCACAGTTCTCACAGAGAACCCAGGTGACTTTGGACCATACTGTGGGGAAGGAAGGAGAGCAGAGAGCTGCTTGCTGTGGTTCAGTCTAAGAATTTCTTAGACCACAAGATCCTCAGGCCCAGAGGGGGAAATGGGCTCATTTTATCACCAGGGTGAGCTCATCAGTCAGAAAGTAACCATATGGTTTTGTCACCTCATTGGTCACCTTAGCTGGTGACCTCATTAACATAGAGGCATCCATATGATTTGGCTGCTTAGTGATATCACTAATATGAAAGCCACATAACTAAAATAAAATGGTAGCACCCATAACACTTTCTAGTACCACTGATACTCGGGAGGAGCACCACAACCCTAGAGTTTCCTGTGTCATGGGGATCCGGTCACGAATCTTAATCCTCCTCTCCCGTTTCCTGTTCTTTGATTTTCCCCTTTCCAGATGCCTAATAGACAACCTAGAGGAGATTCCAAACAGAGGCACTATTGCAATGTGATAAGATTAATGTATTTTTTTTATTAGACTAAAGAGGTAATACCAGACTGCCCTTTCCTTTGAACATTTATTTATAAACTCATGTATTAGATGCCATTCTGTTGCTGCAATAAAATACCATGACCAAAAGCATTATTCTGTCTGATAGTTCCAAGGGATTAGTATCCATTTTGGTAGGGAGGCATGGCAGTAAACAGCAGAACTGGGGGCAGAGCAGAAGACTAAAAGATCATGTGTCCAACCACATGCAGAGAGCAGAAAGAGTGAACTGAGAACAGGATGAGGTTACAGCTTCCAAAGCCTTCACTGCCCTTTAAATGTTCCAAAACCTCCTGAACAGTGACACCAATTAGGAACCATGTGGTTAAATATGTAAGCCTAGCTTTCTTATCTAAATCACCACACTCATAGCTATATTTATGCTTTTAAAGATATTTATTACTTTTATAATTCAGCTAAGCCCTTTTCAGAGACCTAATTTTGATCTCAAAATATAAAGATTAAGAAAGATAGGCCCTATGTCTCAGCCTATAAGAGTGTGGGGATCTAGCTTTGACAAACACTGGTTAGCAAACCCAGATGGCTTAATCAAAGAAAAAAAAAACCTGCAAATGTATGCATAACTCAATGTGTCTGACACATCCCACTGATCAACCTACTCTCCAACAGTCTTGTCCTTTCCATCTAGCTTGCCCCACTACTGTAGAACACTCTAGACTTTTCCTTCAGCAGACCTAAGTTCTGTCTTTCTCCCCTATTGCAATATTCTTAAGCAAACCTTCCTTCTATATTTACCTTTGTTTTCTGTTATTATTTGGTTTCATAAAATTTATGACAATTTCTGTATTATATTTTTCTGACCCAATGGTAGAAGGGAATAGACCACATCATTCTCATAATGAAATAAAATCATAGTCCCCATAAAATGTCACCTGCACACACACAGTCCTCTGAATGACAGAATTGTATATAGGCATGCAAATTCCCAAATCTTATCCTGTATTCCCATGAGTCCCTCTAGACATATTCCCAACATTATTTCTGTGGTTGGCCAAGTCGCATGCTATTGCCAAGTCACAAAGAACATGCAATCTTTTAAGAGAATCAAGCTACCAATAATTCCTAATGATCTGAAAATCTATCACACAAGTGATTTTCCGTTTTACAACAGCTTTCTTCCACCACTATCTGTGAAGGAATTCATGAGCCGAAATGAGCATTATGTTGCTTTGCACTATGTGTACATGGGATCATACCGTCCCACCCTCTGCCTTCCATAAGCTCTACTTGCTGACATGTCTTAGACATATGTATTTCTGAAGTCATGTAACACAGAGAGTTTTGCAATCTTCCCATGTCACACATCCCTGTCAATGATGGTCAAACCCAAGCACTCATGAAATTATAATATATTGCACATATAGTAGTTAAATTGGTGAAAAGGAATAGACCAAAGGTAAAGCAAATAGAGTAATGAATTCCTTCAAAGGATTATGAGCATTCAGTTTGCACACAGTCTTCTATTCTAAGAAATGCTTAAATTTCAGTGGTCACCCCAGAAACTACATACTTTTACTAAACTCCAGGTGCCTCTTGAAAATAATGCAGCGAATTCAACAAATCTATTTTAATGACAAATTTTTTCAATACAATAAATTGGTCAAAATGAACATTTCTGATCATAGGTTTCCAACTATTTGTAATTTTGTACTTTGTGGAGGTGATTTTACAATTTTTATGTATTTTAAATATTTTCAACCTTTTATCCTAAACTGATGGAAAAACATGATTATTTTTGTGAGTTCTGAAAAGATTCAGAAAATTTGTACAGGTTTCTCAGTATTTTGGTTCAATTTCCTTCTCTAAATATGTCAACGAATGCGTGTTTAGCTAGCACATATTTCCTTCTGGTTTCAACTTTGAAAGCAGGAATTGCCTGAAATGGCAATGGTATAATGACATGAAAGGATAAAAATTATGCTTAACATGTTTTGGAAAAGCCCAGCATAATGGGGAAACACATGTACAGCAAAAACAATACAAACATGATCAAGATGATTAAGTAGAGATCACAGGCAGAATATGGATTAAGTCTCCAAGCAGAAATCTTTAGAAAACGGTTATTCAAATGGTGTTTAAAACTCTCAAGTCTGCCTTCAGACAAGCCACCTGAAGGCAGAAATGGAACTTAAAAACAATATGCACCACATAAAATATGTATTATAGCTAAAAGTGAATTAGAATAAAATTCAGGAATATAAGGGCATAAACTGTAGTCATCTACATGTGCACTAATTTATCCATATGTGAAAGCAAACCATTATTGTATGGAAATGCATTTACCCTTTTCAAATTCACCTACTTCTAATTTTGTTTTTTTAGTACATACCTTAATATCACTAGTGTTCCCAAATAGCCTAAACTCTGTTGGCTGTTTCTGGGGAAATAATGAATTTTGTTATAGTGATAATTAAAAAGTATAAATGAAAATCTCCATAATAGCAACTTGGCTACATTTGGTACACTACTCGGGCAGAGTAGGTAGAATGCATTTTATATGTGGCTTGTGCGTGTGGAACTGTATCATCATAGACAAACTTGCATATCCACTAGAATGGACTAATCTCATGTTTAGCGGACAGCTTGCATTTTCAGACACTCATGGACAGACATCACTCACATGTCTGTTTTGTCAGGGACAACTGCTTCAGGAAGGGTCAGGACAGCACAGAGCAGACACATGGCTGAGCACAAATTATTCTGGGCAGTACTATCATTGGGAAACCACAGTTTACAATGAATGTTGCTGTCAGACGCAGAAAAAAATCTTGTTCAACCTTGGGGAAAATGAAATGGTCCCTTAAAATTAAAGATAGCATAAAAGAAACACTCTACCCTCAAAAGTTAAAATTACTTACATAAGTTAGATTCAATTTTTCACAGATTGTCAATGAGTAGTATCTCCATTATTTAAAATTACTTCATATAGACCAATTGCCTCCCAGAAAGTACAAGAACCATAGGATTTAACTTAGCTCACCTGTCCTAGCTGGCTTCAGCTGTCAACTTGACACAATACAGAGTTATTTGAAGGAATTCCAATTGGGAATTTCCAAGATTAGATTGGCCTGTGGATATATCTCGAAGGAATTTTCTTTTTTGTTGTTTTTAAATTTTTAAAATTAATTTTAATACAATATATTGATCATGTTTCCCCTCCCTTGATTCTTCCCATATTTTCCTCATATCCCGACCTACTCAACTTTATGTTCTTCCCCTCTCTCTCAATGAATTATTTCCCCAAAACGAAAATGAAAATCAAAACAAATGTGAAACAAAACAAAACAAAACAAAACAATAAGACAGAAAAAAAGAGTTTGGTTTGTGTTGACCAAGTACTCCTGGGCAACGGGACTGCACTGGATTGTGGTTGATAAACCCAGTGACAATCTGTTGGAGAAAATTGATTTTCCCCTTCCCAGCAAACAGCTTCTTGTTTAGAGTGGGACTTAGCATCCAATTCTCCTTTTCATTTCTGGGATTGGTCTGGCTTGAACCTTTGCAGGTCTTCATGTGTTGTCATAGTCTCTGTGAGTTCATACGTGAATCAGTTCTGCTGTGTCTGGAAGACACTGCTTTCTTGGAGTCATCTACCACCACTTCTGGCCCTTATAATCTTTCTGCCTCCTATACTACATAGATCCCTTAGTCTTGAGGGGAGGGCTTTGATGAAGACACCCCATTTAGGATTGAGTACTTCAAAGTCTTTTACTCTCCTCACATGGTCCAGTGTGGTTCTCTGTGTTAATTCCCATCTATTGCAAGAAAAAGCTTCTTTGATGAGGGTTGAGTGATGCACACTGATCTATAGGTGTAGCAATACTTCATTGGCAGTCATTTTATTGCTCTGTTCCTTTAGCAGAATAATAGTAGTAAGTTTCCCCTAAACCTATGACCTATCTAGTCTCAGGTTCTTGCCACTTTAAACAGTGTCAGGTATGAATTCCATCTCATTGAATGGACCTTAAATACAATACAATATTTCTCGAAGGGGGTTGGCTGCTCCCATTATATTTGTGACAATATTGACTTAGTATATCTTGCAGGCAGGTCATTATGGTAGGTTGTGGGGTTTGTAGCTGTGTGATGTTGATAACTACCTCTCTTCACCAATAGTGTGCAGAATGCCTTCCAACAAACACCATGAATACTAGTTCATAGGGGTGAAGCTTCAGAATGGAAAGAGAGCAACCAGTAACCTTGGCAATAGCTTGTGATGTTTGTATATGTGAGAGTGGTGGTCCTTGTGACAGCTTTGGTCAATGACTCAACAAGATGCAATCTATTCCTAGCACTGGAAGTTTTACTTTGTGACATAAGATGTCTAGTTCAGTCATTGTCTTCCCCATTATATGGTGGCTCACATTAAATTCAGAATGGAAATTGTGATGTGTGTTACATTGGGGAAGAGGTTTTACTTTTGTTTCTGAACAGGAAGAAAAGCTATGGATACCATCAAAATTGATAAAGATTAGATCTGAACAACAGAGATGTCTTGATTAGAAGAGGCTAAAGTTCATCAAACAGCCTGACCATTCAATCTAAACTGACTTACAACACTAAAAAAATGCTTTTCATTTGATCAGATATAACTTGTCAAAAGGCAAACTCTCCAAAGTTAGGGTTTGGGCAGCATTTTGTTTTTTGTCTTTCCAGGAAAATGAAGGCATACAACTAAGAAATCTGAGGACCTCTGTACAAATTGAGACATCTGAAGTAAAAGGACAATCATCCAGAGAAAATGTCCTAAGAAAAAGAGTAAATTGGCCTAGTGGTGTAACACATTTCCAACAGGATAAAATTTCATAAATCTTTCCAAATGTTTGTTTTTGCTGTTCTCTACAGACTTATAATGCAAATGGTCTTTTTGTAGTCCCAGTTCAATTAAAAATTAAAGCTGACTTTGGAGTTGGAACATGGCTCTCTTCTTCTCTAAATGAAAGCAAGTTTGTTAAAGGAACATCTAAAATCTCTGTTTCATGTCAGAAGAGTCACATGGTATGGGACAGAAGTAGAACTAAAGTTAAGGAACTACTCCATTGCCACTAACCTCATAATTCTTTGGTTTTATTTTGACTTTTTAAAACTTTTCTTAAGGGGTAAATATTATCTTAAAACTTTTCTTAAGTTATAAATATTATCTTAAAATTTATAATATATATGTAAAACTTGTTATGATATTAATGGTCATATAGAGTACTAACTAATTCTAGAAAAATGTTTTCTCTAGTTTCATAAACATGATTTTGGGCTTGGGTCTCTATCAGATAACTAGGAATTAAGTTTTTGTACTCTGGATGTACATAACAAATTGTGGTCCTTTAACCTCTTTGAGATCTGCTGCATATGACATCTAAAATGTTTAAGTTTTCTGTAGTTAACCATGACCATGCCTAAAAGCAACCTTTGAAGTCTCCCAAAGGAGGATGGGCCTCATAACAACAATTCCACCTGGATTGTGGTAACACCACTAAGCTGATAAAAACCACCCAAAGATCAGCCTTGGACTACAAACTGCTCAGGACAATTTCAAGGTGGCTAGCTGAGATGGTCTGGGCTCACAGATTACTCAAGCCAGTACTTGAGATAAGCCCTGCAGTTTCCCATTACACAGAGATTAGACAACAAATGATAGAGCTAGCTAGCTCTCCAAGGACTTGACAATTATCCCAGTTTTGTTTTTCATCTGCTAAAGATGCTGTCACCCCCAGATAACAGGAAATAAATTTAACAACACAATGCCCACATTCCCAAGAGATTGGGTCAGCAGTTTTTGGTCATTCCTTGGGTTATGGATATTTGTCATCATTTAGGGTGATGGGTTACAAGTTCTTATTAGTAATGGTTATGAAAAAAAGTTGAACACAGGAGATTTTCTGAAAAGAAAACGGGGGATATAGATATGATAGGATAAAAGGGTAGATTATTGAATCTACTTTTAAACAAACAAAAAAACCCAAACGACTAGTCCTAAATATTTTACATTGATATGGATTTGTGTATTTTACATCGGTATGGATTTGTGTATGTTGATATAAACTTGAGGTTATTTTTGTTTGAGCATACTGTACATGTGTTTCTACTCTTGTTTAAAGTATTGTAAGTATACAGCTCATTTAACAATGTAATGTAATTTCTAGTCCTTGAAAGTTATTATTACAAACTATTTAGGATAATAAAGAAATGAAGGTTAACAGTCACTTATTACAATCAAACTTGTAGTTATATTAGGTATGTTTTCAAGGTCAAACAGAGATATATTTTAGATAGACAGGTGGTCCCCAAACACTTCAGAGATCTACAGAATATGACATTTAAGATGTTTTAATAACACAATTTTTTTTTATGACAATGAGACATGTCTGCTCCTGGCAGGACCAATCTATTTCAGAGAAAATGATGGGCATTGAAGAAACTCCATATCGAGTTTACTTTCTTTGTGGCCACTGGGCATGAAACTTCCCTTGCCTTAATTGCTGACAGTTACTGCCCAAATTGGACAAGCAGGACACAAAAGAAGGCAACTGCCAAACTTTGCCAAGACAAGGTAGGATAGTCCTTCAAAATTCCCTTCTTCACAGGAAAGTCTGTCAGATATGCTAGTCCTATAGCCCAGAGATGGATGCCCCAATGTTATAGTGGAACTTTAGGTGACTGTCCAGGAAGCCTGGTATCCCTGTCATTAGGTAACATTTCATCATTCTTGGGTCATTGATGGAGTTAAAGACTAAATAGTTAAACTTATAGCTTTTCTTGTTTATGATAGAAAGCAAATTAGATGTGAAACTTTAGACTCACCAAGATAAGATAGATAATAGAGAATTTTCTCTAATTTTGCTAAATACAAATAGAATGTATATTGTAACTGTAATTCTCACCTGATAACTGTTTTTGTTGTATATAATTTTACTATGTTAAAGTTAAAACCTTCCTTTTTTAATTAGACAAAAAGGGGGAAATACTGTGAAATAATCCTTCTGTATAGTGTGTGAATATATGTCACTATGATTGGTTTAATTACCAAGGAGACTGGCCAGTTGCTGAACAGGATAAAGTTAGGTGGTAAAGCCAAACTGAGAATGATAGGATGAGGAAGGGCAGAGTCAGAAGAGTTGCCAGTCAGATAAAGAACCAATTGGACATACAAAATGGGATAGAGGTAAAAGTCACGAGCCTTTGGGCAGCATGTAAAAATGGGTTAAGTTGTAAGAGTTAGCTAGTAACAAGCCTGAGCTATTGGCCAAGCATTTATAATTAATATTAAGGCTCAATGTGGTTATTATGAAGCAGTTGCTGGGACACAGAGAAACTCCACCTACAGTAGTACACAATTGGGGTTGCAGATTGTTGCTTTGGTTAGGGTATTTGGATTTATACTACATATTACAGAAAATATCAGAGGTTTTAAGTAAACCCTTTTAAAAACAAAAAACAAAAACTATACTTTGTGGACCAAGACAAATGAGTCTGAATATTCTTGAAATTTAGAAGCAACGATCATTTAAAACCAGAATACCAAAGAGCAACACCAAAATACTAATTTCGTAAGATTTTTGAAGGGTCAAGACATTGAGTGTTTTATCATCTTAATAGGTATTTTGGATTGAGATGATGAAAAATCAAGTTTGGGAAAATGGGAAATTAAAAGAAAACACTGAAGAAAAGAAAAAAAGAGAGAAAATGTCAGAGAAATAGAAATACCTTTGATATATGTTATTGCTTTTGAATGCAATATAGCTGCTGATTTGGGACAGCATGAGTTTTCTGAGAATATTGATTGCATTTCTCAGATCTCTTTAAGTCAAATCTTGTCTTATGACAGAATATTGGTCAATTAAATGTTAAGTAATCATGTTTATAAATATTCTAGAAGACTTTCTCTAAAACAAACCAGTGAGCAAACAAAAAACTACATCCTTTATTCTTTACTCCTTCAGCCTACTAGCTTCCATGTGGCTAATTTTTTTAACCATGAAGATGAGAGCATCATACTGGGGATGGTGGGACAGGGTATTGGTGAGATCTGGTCCTTGTATGTATGAGCCTAAAAGGGCTCACAGGGAAATTTCTTTTAGATTTCTGAAAGCAAAGTATACCACTCTTTTATTACAGAATTATCTCAAGTTAACAGAGAAAAAAAACCTTGATATCAGAAATACACATTACTATTTTACAAAAAAAAATTGTGCCAAAATTGAATATCAATTTGTCTACTTTTTTATCACTCAGGGATAAAGGAAGAGATTTTGAGGTTACAGGTCCTTTCAATTTTAACTGCCTAGATGAACACTCAATTTAAAACTTTTTTCTATTGACAGATAATTCAAACTAAATGCTTTAATTGTCCTTTAAAATGGAGTAATCATTGCCTTTCTTTATATAGATTATTCACTTGAAAGTTGAATGACAAAGATTAAAGGGAACCTAAATTCACTGTGTGATTGACAGCTAATCTATGGTTCAGACACAGAAATCATCAGCCTTGCTTTGATTATTCAATTCACTCAGGATAGAACATGTGAGGAGGAGGCAAAGAAGAAGACAGAGGAGGAGGAAGAGGGGGAGAAGGGGGAGGAAGGAAAGGAGGAGGAGGAGAAGGATAAGAGGGAGGGAAAAGAGAATACAACTGCAGCAAATGCCTTCAAATAACAGATGGGGTGACTGTGTAGAGATGTATGTTAAGAGTTAGCATTTCCTCATTTCAGCCCTGTGTTAGTGTATTTTTATTTGTAAAAGTAAAGCTAAATTCTTCCCAAAAGATAACTGTTTTTAGATTCTACATGACTGACTAACTTGTTAGAGCTGTGAATCTGAACAGCTGTAATGCCGTGTTATGGTCTAGGGGTTTTGATCGAGTTCACTTTCTCTGTCAGTTGATGAATTAAAAGGCAAGAAAAACCTCAAGTGCAATAGGTAGCAGCAGATAAATTTAGAACACAACAAAACAGGAGCAGACAGAACCAGTGTTAATCCTGAGAATCATGAGAGAAAAACCAGTTCTACAATTTTGAGGCAATTTTGAGGCAAATTTGAGGCAAGTTTTAATTAAATCCTGGTCAGGATGATGAGCTCTGACCAGGACCATTCTTGGGTTCCCAGGAATTGTCGACAAATCACATTTTGCAGAGACTTAAAAAGGCAAAACCATAAAGACTCCATATTTTCCATCAGGTCCAATCATGGGCAAGTATACAGCCTGACTTATTTTTTTCTGCCCATGTACCTCTTGCCTACATGTGATCAAGCACATCCAGTGCAAGATGGGTCAAGCAAACTTGTTTAGGGAGGTGAAAACACATGGTCTGTTATTTCCCACAAACAACAGCCTCCAACATTCCAGGAGGTTATTTGATTTGGGCAAGTGGGACTTACAGGTTATTTTTGGCCCTTACACCAGCATTTGAAGAAAGGGTTTCATTAGGGGTGAGTGAATCTAAACATATAGTGAATACACAGAGAGACAGTCTCCCTACAAAGCCAAGGTGGGGATCCAGATGCCAAAGACCCAGCTTCCTCTTGAGAACTGCAGGTTTTTGAAGGGTCTTCCTCCCCTAATTTAGGGTTGGTCAGCTTGAAGAAAGATACTAGTTGATTGGCCTACAACTATTGTGTAAACATGTCCTGATCTGGCTTGGGCTGATTGAGTCAGTCCATCATCAGGGCCTACTGGCAAGAGGAAAAGCCCAAAAGACTTTTTGCTTTAATCTGTCAGGCTTTTTCCTCAGGACAATGGGGTGAGGAAGAAGCCAGCCACCTTTAAAGTTTACCTTGTAACCTTTGTTACCTAAGTCATTGCCCCTCTCCCTGTCCTTCTGCCTATCAGGGAGTACGTCTAACTCCTAGTCCATCAGTAGGTTAGAAGTCAAATTATATTGAACTATCTTTCACTGTCTTTCCAGTCCACCTTTATATTTGACCCAATACCATGTGATTATCAGGTGAAATCACTGGGAATGTAATAAGAGACAACTAACTTCTACCACAAAAAGTAAGAATATCACTGGATATCATCTACAGCAGATATTTCTCTCCTTGGATGTCACCCTCTTACCTGATAGTGCCACCAATGAGTTTGAATGGCACCTTTGTTTATTAAAGTCTTGTTCTGTTGCCATAAAAACATCATGCAACTATCACCATGGAAGAGCACTGTATTTGGTGTGGCCATTTGCATTCTGCTCCAGAATAAACTATCTCCTATTCTCCTTGAAGGTGAGAGCTGAGCTTGTGTATCAACAGGGGCTTGGGAGAGTCAGTATAGACTCCAGACAGAAAACATCGTCTGCAGTAAAGGGAAATAGAAAACATAATTAAAGACTCTATAAAGAGATAGTGTATTTAGTTCCTTATTTATACTGGTTTCCTTTGCATTTCCTTAAATGCCAGTACAGTGGAAGCAGCATTTCTCAGTCTTGTGGTCTGTACATAATGGTGGTAAGTGTGGATTGCCCCATTCAAAATTAAACCCATCTCTCTCTTTCCTAGGAAGTAAATGGTAAATATTTTCCATTTCAAATGTACCAAAAGCCTCATGGTGAATACCGGTAAACACTCACATGACTTTTTTTTTCTATTCACCTTCAAATGGTAGGCTCTGGTTAAAAAGGGAAGATTATCTCAACACCATATACTTGTCTGTCTTAATTTATATACTTCTGACTTCTCTCCCCAACCCCTCTTCTCTCACACACAAACCCACCCGTATTTTCAAGAAGTTTCTGCTTTAACCATACATTGAATCTTACTCTTCAGCCAGGAGTTAAGGGTAGAAAGCTGAAATATGTTTTCTGTCTTCTAGATGGAAAATCTCCTCTCTGAAATAAAATAAAGGAAGGGATAATCCTGGCTGGAAATTTGCACCGGTGTGAGCAACCATGATGGAGTCCTGGCTACCAGGATTCCTCTTGTTCTAGCTGCATCATCATTTTTCCAGCCCTGTTTCCTTCTTCCTCCCACATTTTCCTCTTTTTCTGCTTCTTCCTGTTTTCTTCCTCTTCCTCTCCTACTCTTCCCTTCCATCCTCTTTCTATACTTCTGCCTTTTGTCCTCCTGTATCCCCATCCATCAGCTTTCAGTCTCTCTTCCCTCTCCCTGCTCTCCGACATTTCCATTGTTTCCATCCCTCTCCTAGTTTAGTCTTTTTAAAGAGGAGAATGATTAGAACATTTTAACTATAGTCATGTTGGCTACGGTATTTTCGGTAAATTAATATTGACTGATGCTGACAACTGTTTTTTTTCCTTTTCTTTTTTCTCTCCCTTAGAAATATAAATTACAGCGTGATTATCTCACAGATGGAGCACTTTCAGATGGAGATTAGGAAATAGGAATAGGATATAGGATGTCATAACACCCAAAGGCTTTTGTAGCATTTTCTATAACATTTTCATTATTATATTTCTAAGTATATTTTGTTATAAAATCCCTGCATTTGCAGTTATTCATTTCATAAGGTTTCCTCTAGGGTCTAGATGTGCATTTTTTTTTCTTAGCTCCAGGCAACTGCTGAATTTTGTGAAGCATAATGATACATATTCTTTCCTAATTTTTTTCTTGTTGCTTTTTAATAAGTTTGTAGTCTAATGTCCATTCTACTTTTTGTGAATTTTAATGAATTCAATATTTTCTTGCTCTCTCTCTCTCTCTCTCTCTCTCTCTCTCTCTCTCTCTCTCTCACACACACACACACACACACACTTTTTTCATAGGCTAAATCTGTTTTAAAGAACAAAAAAAATTTCTAAATCCCAAATGTCTTCTTTTCAGCAGATGTTATAAAATGATAGAATCATGTTAGAACACATATTAAAAGTCCTTTAGAAAAGCCTCATCTAAATCATGACTCTTAACTATGAACATAAACCAACAGGTCAGAAAAGACGGAGGAATCATGACTGCCAAGTGGTTGAGCTGAGCCTTGATGACTGGCCCATGTGTGCTCTCCAACCTTTGGGTCTCCACATATCTACTAAATGACAGGGCCAATTCCTCAGCTAAATTTGCGAATATGGAGGGCAGATTCAGTAGACTTGCTTATCCAAACACGCTGGTGTATCCTGGTGTATCTTAGACATGCAGTCTGAGATGCTAAACACTACCTATAAAGGGCTGTAGCCAACACTCCATCTGTGGCTGAGGTTTAACTAGTCAGATTTCCTCACATGCCGGGTTTTCAGATTTTGCAGGGAATGTACCTCCTCATTCTAACAGTAACCCTTTGACAGAGTCTTAATGATATTCCTGCTCTCTTAATTTAAGGAAAAATGATAGCTGTCTTTGAATGCAAATCCGACAATATTATGCTGAAAGTCACCCCAATGGCATACTAGGGCATCCTCCTCAAACACTTTCAACTATTTTTTAGGCAATTCATTGTTACCCTGAGATATTTGTCATCTAAATTGAATACATCCTTGACATTTTTTGATACTAAAATTGGGTTCATGGATCTTCAAAGTCTGGAATCTGGAAAATTGAAGTTTAGTCATGTTATGATGAAATAAGAATCCAGTTGTTATAAAGAAATTATAGAAGTATCATTAATAATCATTTGAAATATAGTAACTAACGCACATTTTATTAGAATAAAAGTGTCAGCAGCTATAGAATAAGATATATTTTGGAATGAGCTATGAGTTTGTAAGTGCATCAAAATGTTTTAGAAAGAATGCAGCATGCTTAGAGTCTATTTAGTTCTGAGTATTGTCAGAGGGTGAGATAATTTCTGACTTCTTTAAAAGTATCCTCTGTGTGCTAGATGTGGTGACATATACCTTTAATCCCAGTACTTCAGAAGTAGAGGCAGACAGAATTATGTGAGTTTGAGGCAGGTCTGATCTACACAGTGAGTTATAGGTCAGCCAGGGCTACATAGTGAGATGCTATCCCAAAAATATAGTATTCTTTTTGAAACCCTAAAGCTGATGCCCCTAAAAGCAGACATATGACTTAATTGATTCCTAAAATACTAAATATGTTCAAATAATACCATGTTCTCTTGTGCAGAGGTTGGGTCAATTCTTCAGGAAGGAGGTTTCTTCATGATGGGTCATCTTAAGCTCTGACTTTTCAATGTACTTCATGATGGGTCATCTTAAGCTCTGACTTTTCAATGTACTTCCAGTGACAGCAGAAGTCTCCTCTATTACACCAGTTCTCAGCCTATGGGTTGTGACACCCTTGACAAACCTCTGTCTCCAAAAAATATTTACATTATGATTTATAACAGTAGCAAAATTATAGTTATGAAGTAGCAACGGAAATAATTTTATGATTGGAGGTCATCAGAACATGAAGAACTGTATTTAAGGGTCGCAGCATTAGAGAGGTTGAGAACCATTACTCTATTATATAAGTATGGTCCTTTTTGCTACAGATGTATGTTATGATCATAAGTGTTTGTCACCTTGTGAAGAGTTACCAGTTCTGATGCTCTGCTTCTCCAGATGGCATTATTTCTTTATTGCTTTATGTAGAATCCCATTTGCTTCACAGTGTTAATACAAAGTCAAATCTGGGAAATAGATGATGATAATATCAATGGAACATTAAATTATGCTAATTTATATTAGTTATTCTGGGAAATAAATATGGGGATTAAATTTCGTGGAACCATATGTTAAAAGGGAGGGCAATAGACTTACTAGTGATTCTGTTTCAGTGTACAAAGTTGAACATCTGGTAAGTGAATAATTTTCATGAGTGTAGAAGCTAATCCTGGACCAAGCAATGGCTGAAAGAGTTGCAATAATCTATTCTTAGAGGAAGTGGGTATCAAAGTACTCAATGAATCAATCAGAGGGAAGGGATGAGGTGGATTCACAGATATCTTGCACAAATGTATTTGAAATGTGACCTCACTGGGTGTTCCCAAAGACCTCTTTCTCAAGGCATTGAGAACCTATGATGAAAAGAAACAATTGCATTCTTGAAAAGAGAACAGAATTAATGAGGCATATTGAGTGCCTGAAAGCCAGGTGATGACATTATTTGAACTCTATTTTTGCCTCTGTAAACTGCATATGATACTTATATATTCCATAAAATATGAACATCTGTAAGCCATAAAATTTCAGATCTTATGTACATATAAGTATTTTATTCTATAGAGTTACTATTAAATATTATCATATAGATTAACAACTGAAAATGTTCTATTCCAAAGCAAAAGACATCTGACACAGTTGCAGTGCAGTATTCAGGAGTTTTGGGTAAGGTAGCTTTGTGTTCATCTATGGTCTTTAAAGCTTGTAGAGATATTATCTAAGCAAACAAACATAAGAAAAATGAAATTTCAATGTAAATGAGAACAGCAGTGCATAAAGAATTCATTTTAATGCCATCTACTACAACATTAAAAACCAAGGGCAAGATATTCAAAAGATCTGGGCATTACAGTTCATGTAACTGTTTATATATTTTCATTTATTAGTTATAACTCCAAGAAATTCCAAGCTTTTGACAAGGAAGAGAAGAAGCAACAACTCTTGATTCCAAGATCATGTTTCCTCTGTAATTTCAAAACCAAAAGGATGTAGCCAGTGCCCTTGGCATGACAACAAAGAGAAGTTATCAGACATTCATTTCTCTCATAACAACTTCCAAATCCAGGTGTTATGTAAGTGCCTGTGATAAACGGAAAACAAATGCTAGTCACAAAAGTATTGACTGCACTCGGGATTGTGATTTTAGACGGTGCCCCAGAAGTGAACCACAAGAGACAGAAGAAGCTAAAGCACATACCCAGGCTTCCTTATGAACCCACAGACCCCTTCAATCCTTCCTGTTCCCAAGAGGAAGAATCAGTTCTCATTTAAAGTATTTCAATCATACCTTATAACAGGAGCTTCTTCATACTTTTTCATAAGGGGAAGAAATGGTTTCTGCCAGAGTCTGCATTCACCACTGAGGGATATTTGCTCCTTATCCTCTATCCATTTCAATCACTGTTGCATGAATCACAAACTAAAACAACATTGTGTCATATACATGCTACATGGAGTGTATACTACATGGAGTACACTGTTATTAAGCAGTGTAACTAAATAGAACATTCTATTGTTTTATATTATACAATGAAAGTGAGGTGACAGAGTGACAGAAACACAGACAGAGACAGAGTGAGAGATACAGAGACATAGAGACAGAGACATATATATATATATTAAACTAAAGAGCGAGACAGACATATATATGAATGTATGTATATCTATATACACACATAAACAGACATATTTTACATATGTATGTATGTTTATAAAACTAGAGAGAGAGAAACAGACAGAGACATGAGTGTTGTTGTTGTTGAATATTATTTTAAGATGTGTTACATTCATTTATGCTGTGGAATATTTGTTTTAAAAATGCAAAGCTGTGTTGCATTCTTTTATGTTGCTTTTGTTTAACTCTGTGAAGCTGTGCTACTTTGCCTGCCTAAAACACCTAATTGGTCTAATAGAGAGCTGAACAGCCAATAGCTGGAAAAGAGGAAGAATAGGTGGGGATGGCAGGCAAGAAGAATAAATAGAAAGAGAATAAAAGAAGAGAAGGTGGAAGAGCTAAAAAGGAAGGGACCAGCCACCCAGCAAGACACAGAATGAGAAGAAAAGAAAAGAGAACAAAAATAGAGAAAGGTAAAAGTCCAGAGGAAAAAGGTAAATGGGATAATTAGTTAAGAAAAGCTGGCTAGAAATAAGCCAAACTAAGGCCAGATATTCATAAGAAAGAATATGACTCCAAGTGATTTATTTGGTGGGCCCCAAATAATAAAAAGCAAAGAGTAAAAACAACCAATTACAGTTGTTATCCTTAAGAAGTGTACCTTGTTTCTGAATCTAGTCAGAAGACTGGCTAGTACTTAAGCTTTCCTTTATCCAATATAATTTGATTTTCTTTTTCCTTCCTTCCTTCCTTCCTTCCTTCCTTCCTTCCTTCCTTCCTTCCTTCCTTCCTTCCTTCCTTCCTTCTTTCTTTCCTTCCTTCTTTCCTTCCTTTCTCTCTCTCTCTTTCTTTCTTTCTTTCTTTCTTTCTTTCTTTCTTTCTTTCTTTCTTTCTTTCTTTCTTTCTTTCTTCCTTTTTGTCCTTCGGGTTCTTTTACTTTGTGAAGTGAACAAAATATTTGTTTTTAAAAGGTTAGCTCTTCTGGCAAAGTCGAGTTGAATCCTTTCACTGACTTTTACCAGAGTACTTTTCTAGGAAACACTCTGTATGAATCCCTGGGTTCTTGGATACCTTCCTGTACCACATGTAATCACTGTTCATCTTTGCTTTTGACCATGAGAACTCATTATCATGTGGTATGGTTTTTAATTTAATTTGCATTTTGTCAAAGTACTAATTCAGGGGCTTTACATTTTCTATTAACCATCTTAACCCTTAGTAGAGCCAAAATCAGTAATAAGGATACAATTCACGTTTGAGAAATTATGCAATATACATGAGCTCAGTAATGTTTTTTAATGGATTCATGGAAAACTAGTAATTTTTTAACTCATTTTAATGAAAACTGACTTATATCCTTTTACTGTAGAAGCAATTCACACTCTTATTCTTCAGGTGACTCCCTGGGAGTCACCAAGAGCAAACATCTAAACAGTAACTCTAAACTCTACACATTCCCATAGAGTTGGAACCATGGCTGTGCAGAATCTTGGCTCCTTTAACTATGATCAAAATTTTCTATCTGTTTCTGAAGTTATCTCAGCCTTCCTACAAGTGCCTCTGGTTCCTCAATGGCCTCAAGATTTGGGACCTCACAGAAGCCTGAGATTAGCTAACTGGCAGACCACCATGATGGCCATTAGGCTATATTCAGAAGATGTTGAATGATATCATAATTTAGAATAGAACTACTTTAGAAGACCATGTAACTATGCAGTTCCCAGGAGCTCTCTTTTAAGTTGCCCATTCTGGTTACTGATTTGGTCCTATTTTTCTGAAGGGCAATTGTTCTTGCCTTTCTTTGATCATTTAAATATTATTCCCAGGCTTCTTCACACCAACAGCTTAAAAACATCATTTAAATTATGATTCCAATTCATTAATGCAATGCCCTTACTCTATTACTACTGGCCTACTGAAGTTCACTAATAGAGTAATATTTTAAGTTTTATATATATTAGAAGTAACTACTTTCAAATTAAGTGGAATGAGAAAATAATTTGCAATAGGGTACTGAAAATTCATTTACTTTGTAATATGTTTATGAGCAACTTCAAACTATCTCATCTTTGGCTTTTATACAAATTAAAAAAATCATGATCCTGTTGGATGGTCTATTGGTGTGTGTGTGTGTGTGTGTGTGTGTGTGTATGTGTGTGTGTGTGTGTGTGTGTGTGTGTGTGTGAAATGTATTAACTCAGCTTATACTGAAATAGTACCAAATTGTCTCATACCTGAGAGGCTGGGAAAGTCAATCAAGAAAAACGCAAATAATCTTCCTTCTTCCATGGCCCTTTTATTGGGACAGCTACTAGAATGTGCCACCCACAGTTGCAGTGAGTATTCTCACATTAGTTATATCAATCAGTACATTATCTCAGTTGAATTTCTCTACTCATGTGATTCTAATTTGTGGCTAATTGGCACAAAAATCAACTATCACAAATCTATTTTGGTCTTGGAATTTCTATACATTTTTATTCTTATAGTTAATTATGTCAATTTTTTTAAAAGATTTGTTTATTATGTATACAGTGTTCTACTTGCATGTATGTACGTATGCCTGTGTGCCAGAAGAAGGCACAAGATCTCATTATATACGGTTGTGAGCCACTATGTGGTTGTTGGAAATTGAACTCAGGACCTCTGGAAAAGCAGTCAGTATTCTTAACCTCTCAGCCTTCTCTCCAGCCCCCCCATTGTGTTTATCTGAAGAGCTTTTTCTGTAAATATTCAGTAGAATGTAAACGTATCTCTTAAGGAGATAAGTCTAGATAAGTATGTCAGCATTGCAGAAATTTCACACACAGATTTAAAAAAAAATCACAGACAGCTAGCTTATGTGATCAGCTTTATCTAGCATAAGTTTTGCTATTTTATTGTAATAGACCTTGACACTTATACCACACTGGATAATACAATAGTCATCAAGATTTGTGTGTACTGCCCTAATAACTTCTTAGGGCTTGTCACAAAACTAACACTCAGGAAGAATGAACTGAAGGTTTATGGTAACCCTCTGCAAATCACAGCCCCTACTTTTCTGCTCATGACAACTTGAATATGGCCTTACAGATGAGGACAATTAGCTGTGTGTCCTTAAAGTTCATTTTATGAAAATATATATGCAGTAATCTCCAGTTCCCAGTAAATGACAATAATCAACACAGCTCTTCCTTATCCATGTTTCAACATCAAACAGTTATTTTCTCTTGCTGTTAAATACATTTCATCTTCCAAAACAGTCTCATGGGCATCTCTTTATTCCTTGTGTATTCCTAGAATAATGTAAAAATGTGAAAAGACACTAGCCTCAAATTGCAATCCTCAATTCAAAAGATGATTGTTATGTATGTGTGTGAGACTAGCACACATATACAATATAGACATACTAGATAGGGAAATGAAAATCAGGGTTCTATACAAAACATAATAGTTTCTGTGTGAAATAGTTCAATGATATAAAGATTCTAAATTATCTTTGTGTGTGTATACATGTATGTGGTATGGGTCATCTGTGGAAGGCAAAGGAAAACTTATGGGGAAGTCTGTTCTCTTTTTCCATCAGGTGGACCCTGGGAATGGAACTCCAGTCATCAGTCTTGGTCTTCTGTCATTATCAATATTTCTTTTTCATAACTGTTTTGTAAGGATAGAGTCAGGAATGCTGCCCATGACTTTCAACTTAGCACTTGGGAAACAGAAACAGAGGTAGGTGGGTCTCTGTGAGTCTGAAGCCAGTTTGGTCCACATAATGAGTACAAGGCCAGTCAGGGCTACATAGTAAGATTCTGCCTCAATAAAGTAATATATATATATACATATATATATACATATTTATATATATATATATAAAACAATGATATGTATCACAGTAAATATTGTGAGCTTGTAAATATAGTGGTTTCATGAGTAAATTTTTATATATCAGGGTATTAAAGTATTACATAGTATGTGTTACTAGAATTTTATAGAGGTGTGGTTGAAGGGATCAGACTGTTCTAACTAGCAGTTTCCATCAATAGACTATTTCTTTTTTGAAAAGACTGACTGGAGAGAGAACTCAACCAATTACTTCAGTCTGTATGGAAATCAAATCTTTGGTGGAGAAGTTATTTGAATTCCCTAGACCATAGGAATGGTGATCTGCATATTCCATTTATAAATTCATGTTGTAATTGTTAAAATCAAACATGTTAGACAACCTGGCATTATTACAAATTCAGACATTTAACTCTGTTTACAGTTAAACATTTTTTTTCCAGAGGAAGTATTAATGCCAGCAGCTAATACTTCTTAATTTAAAACACAATCAAGGAGTTTTAAATTTTACTTCAGAGGGGAAAATGTTGCTATGATTTCAGGAGAGGAAGCACTTCTCTATATGTCACAGTCTACCTGAGCCTGCAGTGTGCTGTGCTGTAGGCAATAAATGCACAGAGAATAGCAAACACTCAGAGGCTCCACACAGGGAAGCTACCTATGTGGGGGGAAGGAGACTGTGGTTGTTGGACAGTGGAGAAAAGTGGGGATGCAGAGTTGTTCACCAGTGGGCATAAGGGTTCTCTTATTCAGGATGAGTATATTCTAGAGATCTCCTGTCCATCATTGTGCCTAAAAGTTAAAAGAAATCACAGGCATTTTTGCTCTAATAGAAATATAAATTTGTAAAATAATTTTTAAAATTTAAAACAAAAATATTTTAAATGATAAAGTATTGTGATGGTAATAAGTCATACATATGGCAAATTATTTGAGAATGTAAAGAAAACATGAATATCCTTAATTAAATTACTGTCAGTTGATAAGCTTATTAAATGTCACTCACTGATGTTTATCAATGTAGATCAAGAACAACTGATCTACATTGATACCCCAAATACTAATACTCATTTTAATTCTAGATCATAAAATTATAATCTCTTAAAGATAATCTTGGAAACACATCTTCACTTCATACATCTTTGAAAATTTATAGGAGTAAAGTGTTTCTTCCAGTGTTTCAAATTGTACTTCTGAAATTTGCTTTCTGTCTCTGCTTGTGAACTCTCCAGCAATGTGTGTGCTAATGTCCAACCATCAGCTAGCATGAGCATGTTGTATATGACTTAGAAATAACTCTACTACTTCAAATCATTTTTCTTTAGCTACACTTGTATGCAAAAATCTCCCAGTTAGGTAGTTAATTTAAGTTCCCTATTTTAAACACAAAGGAAGGTGGTTTTGTATGTGTACACTCTTTTCTATTTTCTACTCAGAATCTTTCCCCTACCTTTAGAATCAAGCAAAAATCAGCTTTTCTGGGAAACTTTCCTAGACAGTTGCAAATTCCCTAAAGTGTGTGTGTGTGTGTGTGTGTGTGTGTGTGTGTTTGTTCCATGTTACTATTCTTCCTATTGTCCTTTTGTATGAGTCTATTTGAGCTTCCAGATGCAAGGGCAGCAAATTTTGTCATGCACATTACATTTAGTAAAGCCAGTGGTCATTTATTAAGATCTTGAAACTCTTGGTGAGCAAGTATTAGTGGATATAATTTAATAATTATCAAAGAGCAAAGAGGCATCCTGATAGAGGTGTGGGACTTTCATTACGTAGCTACACAGCCAGAGTGACTTTCAACAGGCAGGCACAAAAACAGCTCCTGAAATGACTCTCCTTTTACCTTCACTTTTACTAGGAATCTTCATGTCCTGTGAAGTTTGCAACAGAGTTTACTCTCCTTTAACAGTGTTTACAGTGATGGGGCCCCTGGAATTTTCCTATTTCTTGCTTAACCTTCACTAGCAGTAATTTTGCTGAAAATGCCACTTTCGTCATTTTATTCCAGTTAAAAATTTTGAAATACATCATGTTTTGGAGAGATTAATTGAAATCTCATTAATTGTAGGCACAAATTTCATTCTGTCTTCATCACTCCCCTGCAGTAGTCCTGTATATAATTAGAGCCTTCATGTTTTCTGACCATTTTCTGTACATTGACATTGGAATCTCAGGCATATTTTCTGTCACCATTAACTTGGACTTTTCGTTTGTTTGTTTTCCCACAGCATTTTTGACTTGCAAGCTATTTTGTCTCTCATTACATAATGGATTTTAGGAGAAATTACATCACACATATGACAAATATTCATGATATTTTCCAGTTGTGCACACATATGTATACATGATTGGGGAGGAGGGAGGGAGGGAGGAAGGGAGAGAGAGAGAGAGAGAGAGAGAGAGAGAGAGAGAGAGAGAGAGAG
>CABHPQ010168969.1:19907-30849 GCA_902168405.1 Peromyscus aztecus | reverse complement strand
TTTAAGTTCTACGCTTATCTTTCTCTTGCCTCACACTGACCATGACCAAAGAAAAGCTAATTTCTTTTTGCAGATAAACATGCTAAAATTCAGAGGACATTCATTGTGTCCATATTTATATAAGGAGACAGTTGAGACAAGATGCAGCTTATTTTTGATGCTAAAGTCTGTCAGTTTTTTTTCGTTATCCGAATGTCTAAGTCATTTGGAGTTGAGACTGTATATAATGAGATATTCTTTAAGAACTCATGTTAGATAACAGAAGGACAGGAAATCATGTAATGAAATGGAGAGTCCTGGGGGGCTTAGAGAGGAGGAGTGAGGGGTACATATGTTCAAGGTACATTGTATTCATATGTAAAATTTTCAAAGCATAAATAAATATTAAAAAAGAATTTATATTAAGAAAAATGTATTTAGGACAGAAAAAATCACTTAGCATATGTAATAGATTCCCCTTTCAAGATACAAAACATTCAATAATTTGTAATAAACAACAAAACACACAGAAAATAATGAAAACAAAACTATAAGCTTAACAGAACAAAAAATTAAGGAACAATAAACAGAAAGATGCCTTTAGGTTGGGAACGTTCCACGTTGGAGAGCTGTCTGTTACTTCTATCTCATAATAATGTGAACATTTAATGACATTCTAACCAGTTTTCAGTTTCTTCCTTGAAAAATTGACCACAAATTTTAGGGCTCATCTGGAAAACAAAGTGCAAGAAGAGGCATGATATTTTGAAGACTGGTCACAGTCACTCGGTCCCGAGTAAGCACACAAAGGCTTATATTACTTATAAACTGTATGGCCTATGGGTCAGCTTATATTAGCTAGCTCTTTTAACTTGATTTAATCCATTCCTATAATCTGTATGTTGCCATGTGGCCATGGTGTTACCAGTCTGCTGGCATCTTGTTGCTCCTTCGGAGGTGGCTGGCGTCTTCTTGACCCTGCCCTTCTCCCATTATCTCTTTTGGATTTTCCCACCTGGCTCCATCTTGCCCTGACATAGGCCAATGCAGCTTTATTTATTATCCAATGGGAGCCACACATATTCACAGCATACAGAAAGACATCCCACAGCAACAAATTATATTAAACAGTACAGAACTTTCAGCTCTTTGGAATCATGAAGGCATTAGATAGGTAAATGTCTAAATAAGTGGATGGGTTTATAGACCTAACCCAGAAGCTATCTCCAAATGAGAGCCACTTGTAAATGAAAAAGTACTTTTCTCCAAGAGACTCTCACTGGGGAAACAAACTGTTCTTAAGGGTAGGCTCCATGTCTAGCAGTAGATGGCCAACAGACAAAGAACTCAATGGTGTTTTGGGGATTCCTTGTCTTATAATGCTGAGTCGGGACGTTCCCCCCCCTTAAATTATACAGGTCACTTGAATATATACTATGGTTTCCCGTTTTGGGTTGTTATGGGATTCCCGTGTGTGCAAGTGTGTGTGTCTGTGTGTCTCTATATGTTTCCGGAGCTTTTTCTTTGGATCTTTTTGTCGTTGTTGTTTGGTTGTTTTGTCCTATTCTGATTTCTTTGTTTTTGTTTTATCTTTTTAATTTTATTACTATTTCTTAGATTCCTGTTTGTTTTCTAATGTAGAGACAAAAAGAGTATGGATACAGATGATATGGGAGATGGAGAGGAACTAGAAGGACTAAGGGGAAGGGAAACTAATCAGAATATTGAATGAAAAAATTATTTTCAATAAAAGAAAAATATAGTAGATAAGTGTAAGGTCAGTATGAAGAAGGGATTTCAAATCAATGAAGAAGTAATAGATGAGCCAAGTAATTGCAATAATCTGGTTACAAATGCAAAAATTAGATAACTACTAAATCATAAAATTTTATCTGTGTGTCTTATAGATAAGTTAAAATTTAAATGTGAATATCTCACTGATCTTGGGTGTAGTAAAGAGACTTAAAACAAAAATATACTCATGTGTAATTTGAAAAAGAACTGTTTTCTTCCTCCTCCTCCCTTCCTCCTGCCCCTCCTACTCTTTTCTAACTCCTCTTGGTCTCTCTCTTTTTCCAACTTGCCCTCTAATAAAGCATGACTTTGAAAATCTGCATTGATAAATTTAAGTGAAAACATCACAAATAAAGTTAAAAACACAAATCACCAACTGTTGATGAATGCAGTTAGTATCTTTCTATTACAAAGGTTTCATTTTGCATAAAAGGGATGCCATTACAACATGAGACACAGACAGGCAAGTTTCAAGAACCACATGACCAGTATGTTCACACATCATATGAAAATTCATACTAATGAGAGATATGCTAACTGAAATGAGGTATAGTTTCTTCCCAGTCAAATTCATATGCCAGTGGGCATCATTCTTACATTTCTAGGTTTTTTTTTCTAGGACTAGTAGCCATTGCTGTTACTGTCCTAGGCAGGGCAGGATGTATCCCCTGTACCCCCATCAACTGATAGCTGCTTTGTCTCCTCCTCCCCATCGTCCTCCTTCCTCCTCCTCCTCCTCCTCCTCCTCCTCCTCCTCTTCCTCCCCTCCTCCTTCTCTCCTCATTGTAGCCGAAACTCTGAGAACTCCCAGCTCACTCCTTGAAGTCTGTGATAAAAGGAGAAGATTCTTTGCTTCCCATTTGTGCTAGCTTCTCTGGAATGAATGGCCACACCAGTCTCTCTCCCCCAGAGACTTACCAAGTTTTATTGGAACAGCTTTCCATGGATCCCCATCTCTTTGCTGGGCTGAGGCCTGACTTTAATAAAGTACTGACTGGAGAGACCATTTCTTCAACCAGACTCCATGTGGTCTTCAGGACCATGTGATCTTCGGAGGACTGACTCTCAAAATTAAGCGTTTCTTAGAAGTTGGGTTGTCTGCTGGGGATTTCTTCTCTGACTTTTTGCAAATGTGCTGAAGCCCAAATACTTTGAATACATTTACCTCTTACCTACTTCAAACCTTCTTTGGTATAATATAGCCTTAAATATAGTTCTTTTTTTCTGCATCTTTCTCTATGTGTTTTAAATTTCTGTAAAGTTACGCCAAAAATTGCATTTTTTTTTTTTTGGTGCTGGGAATCAAATTCAGGGCCTTGCATAATTAAATATATGTTTCTGGCTGATTCCTGTATTTGCTGAATGACAAAATATCATTTTAAGAATGTTTCTGTGTATAAAAATGAAAATCTTGTTTTATAAACTCATAACTCTATCTTTGCATTGAAGAGCAAAGTTGCATTTTGATATATTGAAAGAAAAATAAGCAACATTCACAGATATTTTAATTGAATCAATGGAAGTCAGAATTAAGTTCATTTTCAAATACCTCCAGCTTTATTGTCATCTACAACTAATGCTTTTAAAACACAGCTGAGACTGCTGAATACAAACTACAGCTTAACCCTGACTCTAATAAATGCTTGTGGTGGTTTCTTACAAATAAACTAGCATGTTTTCCATACTCACAACTATAACGCCTCCCACAAAACACATAAAGCATATTTGTGAAAATGTTTCTAATTTTCAGGATTCTCCTAAAAGCTTGATTTGGACACAGCAAGGACTGGAGCCATAAATATTTCCAAGGTGTTTATGACCAAGTACTAATTTGTCCTAAATTTACATTTCATGTATAGAAATGCTGTTATGATGACCAAGCTCTGGATGGGTACTCTAACACTTATGCTTTAGGACTCCTGATGTGAACTGTTTTTTATTTATTCCGTACAATTTGATTTAAGTTCTCTGCAAGTAAGGATTATAGAATCTTTGGTTGTTGTTTTGGTTGAAACAATCTTTCCTTGTATGTGCTTAGTATCTAGAAGCCATTAAACAAATAATTCACCATGTTTTTCATACTTTCTATGTGACATAACCAGTAATATGAATAAAGAATATTAAAATAGTAAGACAAAACAAGTTTAGCACATTAAGCCTGGGCCCTGATCTTGGGGAGACAGACACGGTGGTCAAAGATTGAGTATAAGGGAACACTTGGTGTTGAAAAAGTGAAGAAGATGATTTAGGTGAGTCAGTCGACACACTGAGGAGTCTGTAATGTATTAGATTGTAAACTTATAGAAGTTAATTTCTCAAACATTTGACGGTGTAACTTTCAGGCAAACAATCCATTTCTAAAGTCTTTATAATTTACTGTATTTGGAAAATGAGTTTGTATCTTCAAGTAATTTGAAACCCATTCTTGGTTTTTAATAAAAAATACTTACCTTTGCTTCATTGTAATTCATGGACACATTAGAATGTTGTGTTAAGAAAAACTGTAAATACCTGCACATACTTAAGTTCAAGAGATTTGAGCAAGAGAATGTCTCAGTCCTGAGGATCTATTGAAGGATGGCCAGAAAGGGGACAAGTTAGAAAGTGGGAGTCAAGGGCTGTTACATTGATTGAGATCCAGAACAGGAAGAACTGCAGCATTCAGAGCTGGGGAGGGGTGTTTATGGAAACATGGAGACAAGGGGATAAGGTACCACGCCTGGGTGAGAGCATGAACTGACATTCTCCAAATGTCTCCATTCCAGGAAAAACGGAAACCTAAAAAGCTGCTATAATCTGCCCTGAAACATTTAATAAATTATAGACCTATAACACAGAAAGACTTATGATTTCAGATACAAGTTTCTTTCTGATCTAAAAATCACAACACCCTTCTGCCAGGAAAGGTGTAAATATATAGAAACAGTGAAAATGTGGCTTTCAGGGTAGGGTGGAGCAAAAGGACACACTTTCAGATATGTGGGAGAAACAAGTCTAGGGTTCTAATGAATAACACAACATTGTATCGAGTACCAGAAATTCACAAAGAGATATTGTGGTTTCTTTTATTACATGCGTACGGTAATTAATGAGATGATAGATAGTAATTTATTTAGCTGTTGTAATTATCTCACTGTAGAGATATATCTGAAAATATTATGTTTATCTTAAATATATACAAAAAAGGGTTAAAATAAGCCTAAAGATAATGGGAATATGATACCATACAACACATTTGATTAAGAAGAAAATGCATTAGAACTCTGTTTTGGGTGGGAAGGTAACTTCCTTTAATGGCCCCGCTCCTGTAAGCAGCTAGAACAGCTCACCCCCCCCCCCCCCCCCCCCCCGTCTTCCATGGTGAACGACAAAGAGACAAGGTCTACCCTTCCCCAAGCCTCTCATGAGACAACTGTATTAGTTACTTTTCTTGTGACTTCAATACAATATTTAAAGGCAGCAACTAACTTAAGAGGGGAAGGACTTACTCGAGTATACAGTTCGAGAGGGTGTGGCTTAGCAATTTCCTCCAAGTTTAAACACTTCATCTTGGAGGGAAACACTTGAAGGCTCAAGAGGTTCTAAAATGGAAGCTCATTAAGACTCAGGAAGCAAATGGCTCAGAGACTTCTGGGAGTCCCTGAAACTGACCAGATTCCCTAGGTCCCTCACTTCCCAAGGTTGTATAAGCGGTAAGGATTGCTGAAGAGGCAGAAACCAGCCAAGGTACTTGGAAAGAGCTACAAATCAGGCCAGATGAGTAGAAGACACCTTCTGATCTGCTGAGTTGTCTGCAAGTCATGCAGAGCCGTCACCACACCAAGGTGGGCTTTTGAGGATGTGGCTGCCATTGAGCCATCCCTGCTCCTGTGAGTAACCCTTCACCCGTACTCCTGAAAGTAAATGAAATAAAACTCCTTGGTTGATCAAGTTCGGCTTTGGTGGTGTACTTACTTTGGTCTATCATTGGTTTCCAATCTGGGATGAATAACATTTGTTCACATCTCCCCAGGAGCAGTGTCACACAGCCGTGGGCTCAGAAGCATGGTAATGGGAGGGGCGACTTCTGTGGCAGTAGAATGAGAGGTGACTGGTTACAGCGTCCCGTTGACAGTGAAGATGCAGGTTTTCAGGCTGGGAACCTGGGGTAGGCTATAACCCATGAATCCTGTCATTTTTATATCCAAAAGTTTCAATAACCTTTCCAAACAGGGCCATCAGCCAGGGATCAAATGTACAATGAACTGTAGGGGCCAGTCACATTCAAACCCTTACGGCAGCCTCCCTAAGATGCTCTCCCACAGCCAAACCACTGAAGGCTGCTGTGTTCTCGCTTGCTGGCTCATGGTCCCAGTGTGAGCTACACACTGGAATGAATGACAGAGTGACCACAGATCAAATTGTGCCCAACCCATCAAAGTTATTTTCAAAGGATTCAGGGAAGAAAAGAAAATACTGACTTTTTTTTTTAAACTGAAGGAAAAATGCTGTCATGAAGGATAGACATATTGCGAAGAAATAGAAAGTGAAGTATTGAAGAGCATTGTTTATATATTCCAAAGAAATCAGCTCTCATTTCAGCTAGGATCACAGGAGACTTGGATACATTCTATATTTTCTTTTCAGAAGTGTAAAAAATACTTAAAAGTGCATATATAGACTGAACATAGATTTATTGCCAATGACTTTTGTAAGGCGGGTGGGTTGAGGCTGCTAATGTAAGTTTATGAGTACAGCTGGTCCATTTAACGGCAGGTTTATAGGCACTCCTCAAGAGCTGCCCGTGTCTGTGGAAGGCACCGTATCAAACACACTCTGTTGGACATATGGGCCCATCTACGGGCCATGTACTATAAACCCACCCATAACTGCTGCAGCTGTGACCATAAACCTTTGTGGAAAACAACTAGAAAAATCTGACATAGAGATGTTTGCTATGTTTCTAAGCAGGAAGGTGGAACACGCAAAGCGAGGGCCAAAGCCCTGGCTGGGCAAACAGACTGCAGCCTCGGGTTAAAGCAACAAAACCTATTCCACTCTCACTCGACATTGTTTTCATAAATCTCGGTTGAAGGATCGATGGCAATTCATTTTCTGCTCTTAAAACTCGTAAGTGCCTGAGACCGTTGCTATTCTGTGGGACGGCCAGTATTCCTTGATAAGTCGCCAGGATATTGGGACTTACCTGCAATGTTGACCCAGTGTTCTGTTACACAGGCAGACCTTCAAAGATTTGTCTCCCGCGTAATGAAGATTCTTTCCAAAGTGGAGACTGTCGTCTCTTTGGAGGGCATTTTGCCTTTCCTCTGACATTTTGAAATATTTATTTTAAAAACCGTTTTATGGAAAGGACCACCAGCAAACTAGTTAAATGTATTATAAAAACTTACAGAAATACTGTGACAAGATTTTTTTTTCCCCACTAAATACTGGCACATGGATACATGACTTTGTTGTCCTGAGACCTGTTCATGGACCACACAAAGCAGAAATAGTAGGAAAATGTCTGTTCTTAATGTCAATAAATATGGCTGCCTTATACAGCTCCTTGAGGGTTAGAACTGGGGCTTACTCCATTTTGTATTTTCACGGGGCCAAAGTTAGGACTTTTAGGACTGTCCTGTGGTCGGCAGAACACATGGTCTTGTGTGAAGAGGAGACATACACCTAGAATTAGACTTATGTAATACCAACAGAGAGTCATAGTTCACTGCCTGGTTTATGTTAGCCAGTTAGATTTGATAACCTTTATATGTTTATTTTCCATTATTTATTAAAGAGTATTTTAAGGCATCTCTCTCTCTCTCATATATATATATATATATATATCTTAAATACACACACACACATATATTCTACTGAGGTTATACTATAATTACTTTAAAAAATAGTAATAAAGAATAAGTGTGTATGTGGATGAAGCCTTATTCTAGGAACAGTTTTGCTCTCTCTCTTTTCATGTAAGTTACAGAAAATTCTGTGAACTCTATCTAGGCATTGTTTAAGCTTGTGAGAAAATATGACTTCATTTCATAATATGAGTTCCAAAGACAGAGTAGCAAAAGGGAACAGCTTACTTTATCACCCAAAGGAGTCAGGCATCAGCCTGGAGAAAAGGCAAAAATGGCTGACTTAGCCCAAACAGTGGTTTCCATATTCCTAATCCCATCTCCCTGTCCTCTGAATTCCCCATTGGCTGAGTTCTGTACAGAGGTGCAATCCTTCCTGCTGGTCTAGCATAGTTGCCTCCCTCCCCCCCCCACTTTTCTGACCAATGTGCAAGTCAGGAAGCAGACTGCTACAACTCTTCTATTCTAGGATGAACTGAGAGGAATTAATCAAACAGGCTCCAGCTGTCAGGGAGGGAAGACAGAGGCTGAGTGCCTCCTACTTATCTGTCATTCTCTGAAGAGCTCTAAACACAGTACATACTAAAGATGGATCATTGTGATTGATTTCTTACATGTTGTACTTCACACACTACCATGATGAGTCTGTCATTGACCTTAGTGTGTATGATAGTTAGTCAGTGAGAGTCATTAACTAATATTTTTACACTTATTTATGTGTGTGTGTATGTTTGTGTGTGTGTGTGTGTGTGTGTGTGTGTGTGTGTATGTGTGTGTGTGTACCTATGCCATAGCACACATGTGGAAATCCGAAGGCAGTTATTAAGCATCAGTGATCTCCTTCCACCTTTTGGGTTCCAGATATTGAATTGAGTTTTTGGCAGTAAGGACTTTAACCTTATGAGCCTTCTCACTGGTCTTGACTCATTACATCAAGAAGAAGGAAAATACTTCTCATACCAGGTTCAAATGTTTGATGTTTATTCCTGTAGCTGATTCCCTTGGCCTCAGCGAAAAGCTAGCTAAGGGGAGGCTTTCAAATCTTTCAATTGTTATACCATCTAATTAGTTTAAAGGACATTTCTGAAGGGTAATTTAATATACCAGGTTTTGGCCATGGTAGCAATTCTGATTCTTAAAATCTTGTTGGGAGGTGTGGATGAATGTAGCTAAACTTATGATTTCCTTTATATGATATTTTCAATATATTAATTTTCTTGAACCTTGGTAAGTAAAGCTCAGTGTATCAGTGTATATTGAAATTGTTTCAAGGTAACTTTTTAAACTTTTGAAGAAAATGAAGATGATTGTCTACTAACATGTTTCAAAATGGAAATCCCTATTCTCATCCAAGCAGATAACTTGTTCAAAATTGTCTCTAGAAAAGTCAATCATCTGAATAAGATTTAAAAAGCTGGTGAAAGTAATACATACCAAATAATCTTATGTATTTGACTTATTAATTTATTATTAATACATTTATTTATATTATTTATTAATATTTTGGAGACAGAGTTTCTCTGTCTATCTGTCCTAGCTATCCTGGAACTCACTTTGTAGACGAGGCTGGCCTCAAACTCACAGAGATTTGTTTGCCTCTGCCTCTTGAGTGCTGAGGTTAAAGGCATGCACCACCATGCCCAACATGTATTTAATTTTTATTCACTGTTTTGTGGTGAGCAGTTCAGAGATTATTTTTCCATTTTTAAATGAAACACTAGGGGTCAAAATGGTTAGTGGATTCTCTAAGACTCACAGCTAGCTGCAGATGTATCTTGGACATGAGCAGAAGTCTTAGAAAATGAAATAAGATCATAATTAAAATTTACATATTAGATAAAGAGAAGAAGGTCAAAGAAATGCAATTCTGTTCACACCTTGCATGATATTATTGTCAATACAATGACAATCTGATGAAGAGGCTCTTATATAGGACAGAACACAGGGCAGGTACATTTGCTGTTAAAAGGACCACTGGAAAATGTCATTTATAGCACTGGCTTGGGAGGGCAGAGAAAGGTCACACTCTGGACAGCTGGAGAGAGGGACAGAATGGGCACATGGGTAATTAGGTATGGGATGCTAAGATGAAAGGGACCAAAACACAAACACCACTGATGAACTCAACCAACCCAGTGTGCTGTCTAGGTGAATTGTAGCAACTTCAGATAAGACACTGGTATATTTTCCCCTTATTTTCAATTTTCTTTTAAAAATATATAAATCTGTAACTTCCTTTTACTAACTTTGGTAGGAGATGGAGGATGAAAACCACATTCGAAGAAACTATTTCATTCAGCTCTCACATCTGTTCAAGCACAACTGGACATTCCAAACGCCTTCAGTGCTTGTTTAATTATGCCAAATATTCTGTCAGTCAGAGAGGGGTTCAGCGCTCCATCTCATGAAATGCTCTCTAAAATCTGAGTGCCTTACTCCACCTTAATTCTACCTTTCAGATTGCTTATGGATAATAATAACCTCTAAAATCCCACCAAATTTATTACTTAATTTTTGCCTAAATACTAAAATATATTGGTTCTTCTCCATTTGATACCTTGAAAAAATTGCATTAAATTGTCTTATATTTTTCCTATTTTTATAGTAAGGATTTAGAAATAAGGAGTTATAGAAAAATCCTTATTTTACTTGGTAGTCTTGATTTTTCTTTCTCTCTGGCTTCTATTAAACTGATTAAACTTCTCTTTTTTTCTCCTACTTTTCATTTTAAGCTCTTCCCATTGTAGTGTGGAAGTTCGGAATCTCTTCTTATTCTGCTAAGAGATCAAAACTAGAGTTGATCATGCTTACTGTTTTTAATGAAGCCAGGCCTAGCATTCACAATATCAAACACACACACACACACACACACACACACACACCTGGAGAAAAAGGCAAAACAACAACAACCAGAAAAAAAAAAACAACCAAAACCAAAACCCTAAAAACTAATCCAAGCTATATTCCCAATTCTTAGGCACCATGACTTTTCTCCTAACCACTAAAGGAATGATTCCAATTCATCCGTTTTACTCCAATTTGTCACCTACATGTAACACTTACTTTGTATTTTACTTTCAGTTTACATTTTTTAAATTCCAAATTGTTTAACAACATGATTGGAGCTTATTCAGCACAATATGTTCCTTGGTCATTCCTTTCCCATCCTTGCTTCTTGTAGTCTCTGGGTTCTTTCTGGCTTTAATTTCTTCTTAAAGCATATCCTTCATGAGTTAAATTCAGGGAAGACTCAAGTTGCAAACTCCTCAGACTTTGTCCCAAGGATTCTTTTGGAGCAATGTCTTTAAATTCTGAAAACG
>CABHPQ010168969.1:0-19807 GCA_902168405.1 Peromyscus aztecus | reverse complement strand
CCTTCCCTTCCCTTCCCTTCCCTTCCCTTCCCTTCCCTTCCCTTCCCTTTCCTTTCCTTCCCTTCCTTTTCCTTCCCTTCCCTTCCTTTCCCTTCTCCTTCCTTCCTTCCTTCCTTCCTTCCTTCCTTCCTTCCTTCCTTCCTTCCTTCCTCCCTCCCTCCCTCCCTCCCTCCCTCCCTCCCTCTCTCTCTCTCTTTCTTTCTTTCTTCCTTTCTCTCTCCCTCTCTTTCTTTCTTCTCCCTGACTTCATTGTTGATCAAGTATTTTCTCTTTTCTCCTTTAAATGTATTTTTCTATTATTTATCTAGATGGAGAGCTGTTTTTTGCATGCCCTGAAATTTATTATGTTTCTTTGATTGGCGATTTCAAACTTCTCTAAATGTTATGAAAATTGCCAAGCATATTTGAAATGCTGCCATTCTTTTTCATTTTTAATGATTTTTTTTCAGGATATTTATTCATTTACTTATTTTTTGAGACAGGTTTTCTCTCTCTAGCCCTGGCTGTCCTGAAACTCACTCTGTAGACCAGGCTGGCCCTGCACTCAGAGATCCACCTGCCTCTGCCTCCTGGTGCTGGGATTAAAGGTGTGCATCACCATGTCCAGCTTCTTTTCCTTTTTCGATATAAAACTTATGGATAGATTACATCTTTGTACTCTGTGTTCTGTGTCTCTTGTGCACATGTTTTTCATAATCTCGGCTTCTGCTCTCCTTTAGCTCATTTTTTTTAGTTCATTCTTTAAAAATGATTGTCTTAGGATTTGTCAGTTTCTACTTTATTTAATAAATTTTCAAGTCTTCCAAGTTATTTTTATCCTCCATAATGCCTTTTAGTTCATTTTTATTTCAGTTCTCTTTTATGTTTTAAACCTTTTTTAAAAAATACCTCTTTTGGCTGGGTGTGGTATTAAATGCCTTTAATCCCAGCATTTAGGAAGCAGAAGCAGCCATATCTCTATGAGTCTGAGGCCAGTCTGGTCTACTAGGGAGTTCCAGCCCAGCCAGGGCTATGAGGTGAGAGCCTGTCTCAAAACAAACAAACAAACAAACAAACAAACAAACAAACAAACAAAACAACACAAACCCGTTTTGTTTATTTTTTTTTTCAGATTCTTTCTATCATTTCTTGTCACTGGAACCAAATTCTGCTATTTACTGTGCCTTGCGATCTTGTCTGTATGAGATTACACTCCTGCTTAGTTTATAATCCTGAGTTCTAAATCCAGACAGAGGCATTTACATCAGCTCATGAGCAGGGATCTTTTGTACTTTGATCATCCAGAGAAACCTATTTTTTGTGCACTTTAGCTATGCATTCAAAAGCAAGAATTAACTTGGTCTTGAACTTCTAGGTGTTAGAGGTAAAAGTGTGTCAGGCAGTGGATGTTATGCCTTTGTGGCCACTGGCGTGTTTTTTCATGCTCTGGTGGATGTCTGGGTAGGAAAATTGGATTTAGTGGGTAATCAAAAAATAAGACATGAAGATGGATAGGGGTATGTTAAGGGAGACGTGTGGAGGGTTGGAGGCAGTAAATTTGGGGTAGGTATTATCAGGTTTTTAGATACTATGGATTGTCAAAAATAAAGAAACATTTTAATGGCCAAAGTTTTCGATATAACTGCAAACTAAGCATGCAAAACTAAAAGGAACTGGAATAGTCCATCTTGAATATTGTTAGACCGCATCATCAGGGTGCTGGATTACGGCGATAATTATGACAACCATTATTGAGCCTCCAAACCCCAAACTATAGCAAAATAAGAATTTTCTTGCAGTGAAGACTACTCTCACAGTAATAAGACTTATTCTTGAAAGGAAGATAGTAACCTGATTATTTTCTGGGGTGATTGAAACACAAAATTTCCACCACCTCATGTTTATTCATTATGTTAATTTAAATATCCCATGGGGTGTCACTTTACAGTCCTGAACTAGGTCACCTCCTATAGGGCTTCTAAGGGCTTATCCAGATTCGAGCCTCCTTTACTTCCTTCCTCATGCAAACTATAATCACTCTAGATCACAGGAATTCTTTAGAAGAAAAGGCATGTAAGACTCATGGTCTATGTAATTTTCTTTTTTTTATAATTCATCCATTTCCCCTTCTTTTGTGGTAACTTGAAACAAGAGGGGGTAGCTGCGAGTTTGGCTCAGAAATGGAAGATTTTACTATTTCCTGCCCCTCATATTAAAAGACACATATTGTATTTAAGAGTAAAACTTTTAAGAGGTTTTTCTGTAGTCGAATGGCTAATTTCCTATTCTCTAGAGTAGCAGCAACATTCATGTCAAGAAATTATGAAAATGTTATGTGTTTGTGGTCTTTGCTCTGGTGGCCCTTCACAGAGTAACAGAATAGTGTTGGAATCACAGGAAAAAAGATAGCCTGTGAGCCAGGGTAAAAGTGTATATAATATAGACATATATACAATGTGTATATGTATACGAACACATGCATACAAGTAACTGTTAACAGTGTAGTTGTTAAAATTACAATGCTTAATTAGTTTTCCAAAATATTCACATACCAAATTCATATTTCACATTTACAAATTTATTTAGGGAAATGCTGATTCATTTTATATATGCCATCCAACTGAGGACTGCAAATCCATTTGTACTTTAAAACCTTTTTATTTTATCTTTATTTATTTTATGCATGTGTACACATTTTATTTGTAATTCAAATATAAGGAAAATAAACTAGTCAAAATTTAAAGGAATTTATTATTACTGCAATAGCTCTATTTTGTAAAAATATAGAATTCTCATTCATTTCACTGCAGCTACTTAGGAGTTATTTAGACCTAAAAAATGAGTAAACAGCAATAAGAAGAGAAGAACTTAAGCCTGCTAAAGAAGAAAAACAATAAGGAATAAAAATTGATAGCTTGCTTTTATTTTTAAAATAGGGAGTCTAATGTATTTTTCAATTATCAGCAATCTAGCCTTAGAGATTAAGAAATAGTCCATATTCTGAGCTTGAGGCTAAGAAACATTCTGGCGAGTACCAAGAACACAGGGCTGCAAGCAGGAGAATGTGGATGGAGCCACGGCCTCCCACTTCCATGTCTGGATCCTCCACACTGCTCCCTGGTCTTTTGACCAAAAACAAGTGATCAGCTTAGGATCAAACAGTCAAACTTGAAGAATCTCATGGAGAATCTTCCATGAGCTAGGAAATCTATTACGTACGTACGTATGGATAATAAAACACTAAGGTTTGAGACGTTGATATAGTATCATATTATACATGATACTTAAAATATCATAAATTATAAGTTAGATGTAAATTTTAATTAAATAATTTCTCAGCTGTTGTTAAAAATTCCAGTGGAAAATATACACTGCTACTATACCAAATGCTGAAGACCAATAACTGTCTTTTTTAAGGTAGAGAATTTAAGAATAATAATTTAGGAAGTAGTAGGTGGCCATCAAATAGTTTATTGAATAATTTCTCCAGTACCACACTGAACATGACAGTGATATCTGTCAGGTGACCCTGCATGTTTTATTAGCTACTCATTGCTTTCAAACAACCCTAAACTAGACATCTTCAAATCAAAATTATCCATCACCTGACATGACTTTTGAGAGTCAGGATCTTAGCTGAGGGTTCCAGGTCAAGGAGTTTCATGGGATTGTGGTTAAGATATTGGGTGAGTCTGTGCCCACCTGCATGCTCAGCTGGAGCTGGGAGACTTGCTTCCAAGCACCACAGTGCCTGGGAGCTCCTCTTCATTGGATTGGTTAGGCAGATATCCTTATGGTATGATAGCTGGCTTCTCCTATAGAAAGAGAGGGAGAGAGGGGAAGGGAGAAGGAAAGGAAGAGAGGGAGAAGAAGAGGAAGAGGAGGAGGGGGAGGGATTGTTTTTTGTTCTAATCCCATAAATAGCATAATAACCTTCTGCTACATTCCACTGATCACATGAACCAATCCTAGTACATATGTGAGAGTGATATTCAGAAGGATATAAGACTATAAGAAGGCAGAGATCATTGAGGGGCAGTCATGTTAAAGGATGCTTGAAGCATGTATTCTGTAATTTCTTTGATGTTTATAAATAAATGCAGATTAATTAGTATTAGCACTGCAAACACATTAAGATCTATTATAGTTTAAATATGAAGTGTGTTTCCTCAAGGGCTCATGAGTTCAAGACTTGGATGCCAGCTTAGGAGAAATTATTGGATCACAAGGACTATAACTCCCTCAGTGGATTAACCCATTCATGATTCATAATTGGATGATATCAGGATGGGGGAGAAAAATGGAAGGAAATAGGTCGCTGGAGGTGTGTCTTGATGAGGCACTCTTTTCATTGGCTCTTTTATTCTCTCTCTGCTTCCTGGCTGCCCTGAAGTGAACAGCTTTGTGTCAATGCATATTCCCTGCCATGACACTGCCTGAACACAAGTCCACAGTGATGGAGCCAAATGACCATGGGGTGAAATTCTGAAATTGTGAGCTAAAGCAAACCTTCTCTTAGTTGGCTTTCTCAAGTTTTTGTTATAGAAATGGAAGATGACTAACACAGGATGTACATGGATACTACTTATTTACAAGAAACTACATGCTCATTTTTTGTTTCTCTGTCTGTCTGTCTGTCTATCTATCTATCTATCTATTTGTTTGTTTATGAGACAGGTTTTCTCTGTGTAACAGCCCTAGGCTAGCTGTCCTGGAACTAGCTCTGTAGACCAGGCTATCCTTGAACTCACAGAGATCCACCTGCCTCTGCCTCCCGAGAGCTGGGATTAAAAGCATGTGCCACCACCACCCAGCTATACATGCTCATTTTGAAATAAAAAATTTAAACAGTATAATGCACATAACACATAGCATATGGATGTGCATATTAACAATGCCTCTCTGCAGTGCTTCTTCATCATCATATCTGAACCTCCTTTAAAAATTTTTCTTTAATCCAGAGGGGTATTCTGAATTAAAAAAAAAAGTGTGTTCAACTGACAGGATACTATGTTGTGTTTTCAAATTACTGTTGTTACTGATATAAAATTGAATATGTTTGTAGTATACACCTTCACTCTTTGAAATAGGCATATGTGATAGAGTGAGATGTAACAAGTTAATTTGGATTACCTCATAAACTTGTCTCTTGGAATACTCAAATCTGCTTTCTTTTATTTTTAAGCACATACTATATTGTTACTAATGTTAATCATTGTGTATACTAGATCTCAAACTGATTCTAGAAGCTGTTGTTAAGGATATCATTCAACATTCTAGAAGTGCAGGGTTAAATGTTAGCTTCCAATCCCAAATACACAGAACAGGGATTTATAACAACTCATCAAATACATTTTTGCATTAAAGTGAACCTAACTCAAAGAAGTTACATGTATTTTCAGCCTACAAATGAAGAGAATCATATGAGCTTTCTAAAAGCAAAACTCCTTTTCAATAGTTTCATTAAATAATTGGAAATAAGGAAAGCCAGACTCTAGGATTCAGGAGCATGGCCCCATTTAAATGATACTAAATTAGCTGAGTCTTGGACAATGTAGATCCCTTAGGACTTTCAAAGATTTTTGGCCTGAATACAAGGCTTACAAATTACAATTAGCTGGGGACCTAGGGGCATGTTTTCCAAGAGGCTGCTTGGCCCCTCCTGAAGTAAAACTTTGTTTATTCATAAGCTTCATAATGTTCACTGCCCTGCTCTACCCACCTTTCAAGCATTGATGACAGACTGATTTACCTGAACTTTAGCCTTAGTCCCCCATTCAAACAGTTCCTTCAGTAGCCTCATAAATATCAGTAGCTGTATTTTTACATTAGCCAAACAGTCCAGAGCATCATGTTTTATATACAGAACATCTTTATGGTAAAAGTTTGAATTGTAAAAAGTGCCATTTACATCCATGATTACTGTAAATACAACTAATAAGGAGGCACATTATAATCAAAATATTTTGTAGCAATGGGTATGCACAAACTCTTATTTTGCAACATGAGCTAATCTATTAATTTATTTTAAAATCATTCTGAAGGTATATATGTGGAAAAAGCCTGAGTAAGTATATTCTAACTTATCAGAGACTTTTTTATTTTTTTATTTTTTATTTTTTTTTATTTTTTTTTACAAAGTAGGTATTTGTTTTAAAGGTAAAAACCCTTGTAGTCAAAGGCTTACCAAATAATGAAATTCAGTGTGGAAAACTTGGCTAGATTACTGTGAAAACAATCTATGTAGCTTGAAACCTCCTTTTTTTTTTTACATTGTTGCTGTATGATCGGCATGAAAGTTGTATGATTTTGTCCATATCTAAGTACTTATGTCCCACATGTAGCACACAACTATAGACAGAGTCCAGCCGCCCATCTTTTCCCCATCTTTTTAAAAAACCAACACGGTAATGATCACTGTTGACTCACTCCTCACTCATCCTCCACCATGCACCCAAACAGTTTGCCATACTGCACTCAGGGAAGACAGGCTCCTTCTCAGAACATGGACCATGACTTTTGTAAGCCAACCCTTGTAATCCATTGTCCTTGGTCAGTGAGTGTCTAATGGGGGATTTGTGATTCATTGCTGGCTAATGAGATATAGTATAAGTATGTTTCAGGGTTGCTGTGAAAATACTCTGCCCTGATCTCAAGATCACTGGATTTGAGAGCCTGGTGTGCTGGTCTAGTTCCTAAGATCTGGATGCTTCTGGTAAGTGATGAATTACCTTTAACAGTACTTTGTTTCATGTTGAGTTGGTGGAATTGAACATTATTAGCACTTGAACAGTGAACTAGTCATTAGAATACAAAATTCAATTTTGAATCTGTTTCAGCATAGGGAGGTGGTGTGCAATGTTGCCATCCACAGTAGATGTGGGTTGTCTTTTACAGTTTTATTTTTATGCCATGGTTCCTGATGAAATCATTCAATGACTATTGAAATAGACAAATGGCTTTTTTAATCTTATAATGTTACTGAAATAGTCCTGACTCAAACTGCTAATTCATACCTTTTCTAATTTCAAGAGTTTAAAGAGGCAGCTATTTTGATTCACAGTTGTAAATGCTGTGTGTGTGTATATGAGTGCATGTGTGTATATATGTGTATTTGTGCATATATTTGTGTGTGTGCATTCATGTGTAGGTGTATATGTATTTTTGCATTTATGTGCACATATATATGTGTATATATGTATTTCTGTGTGTGCAAGCATGCATGCTGGTGTGTGTATGTGTGTGTGTGTGTGGACAGGGTGAAGGCATAGCCCTCTGTCTGAAACTCCCTTGTGTCCTTTGCAATGTGTTTCTGTTTCCCTGCTCCTGGCCAGACTCACTTAGACCAGCAGAATATTTCAGCAAAGTTCTTTAATTCAGTTCTAATAGTCCAACTGGGAAATATAAAAGAAACCAGGTTTGTAACTTGGGTCTCCAGCCTCTCTTTTCCATTTCTATTGCTCCTAACTCTTTAGCTGCTCACAACCAACAGGGAAGTGGTGATACATTAAGATGTTTGTATAATCCTTTATTCTTTAGGGATAAGACTATTTCTTGTAGAGTTAAATATCCCATATAGTAAAGACAATGAATGGATTTACTAACAATTTGATGCACACAATATTTTTATGATGTCTTTTGTAGCATTTGCTGTCTTTTCTCCTAAGGGAGAAGGGTGCCATTTTTATTCTTGTATTTTCCCTTTACTTGATACTAACACATTTCTTTCTGCACTTTTGACCACACAATACGTACTTTATTAGCATTCTGTCCTTAGAATGTACATAGTGGTCAGTGACTTTCACATCCCTTTTAAAGCAGATGCTTGCTGAATTCTCCCTTTGTGAAGAACCCAGTCTGAGATGAAAGTGAAGCAGACATGGTGGGGGGTCCTGTCTTTACACATCCACATGTTCTACATAGTAGTATGCACTGTTATAATGGGTGTGCTGACACATACCTGCAATTTCAGCACCTAAGTGAAACAAGAAGAATGAGAGTTCTAGGTCATCCTGGACTACATAGTAAGATTTTACAAAACAACAATACCAAACAAAAACACTCATGACTTCTTCCTATCTTAACTCCTTGTTTTATTCAGTTTGAAAAAGAGTTAGTAAAAAGCATTCGTGAATAATAGAGATTTTTATGAATTTATGGTTTCCTGCTTTTTTCCCTTTCCACAACTGAATGACTTTTGTTTCAACTATTACATCTGTGGATGGAATAGAATTTATATACTACATGTTATGTATAAATATTCGGCACACAAATGATTCAAGAAATGAGACTCAATTTGCAATATATCCTGCAAGCATAGACTGGAAAATGCTTCAGAGAAGAATGTCTTTTAGGGAGCATTGCTACAATGTTTTAAAATCTTCCTGAAGAGTAAATTCTGAGATGGTCACACATCTTCCAGACCTTATGTGAATGTTCTAATCAGAAGGGAAGCAAAGTAACGCATTATGATGGTGTGGTGGTTTGAACAGGAATGGCCCCCATGGGTTTGAATGCTTGGTCATTAGGGAGGGGTGCTACTTGACAGGGATTAGGAAGTGTGGCCTGTTGTAGTAGGTGTGGCCTTGTTGGAGGAAGTGAGCTACTGATAGTGGGCTTTGGGGTTTCAAACGCTCAAGCCATGTCCAGCCTCACTCTCTTCCTGCTGCCTGTTGATCGAGATGCAGAACCCTCAGCTACTCCCCAGCACCGTGTCTGCCTGCATGCCGTCATGCTTCCTGCCATGACAATAATGGGCTAAACCTCTGAAATTGTAAGCCAGCCCCAATTACATGCTTTCTTTTATAAGAGTTGCTTTGATCGTGATGTCTCTTCACAGTAATAGAACACCGAGTAAGATGGTTGGCGACTCATAATACCATTTCCATGTCCCTTCCTCCACTCATTCAAGTGATTCTGCCCAGCATCGGGGAAAGAGCACAGGCATGCCTTCTCTTTTCTTGGGTTACATCCCTGTATTTCTATTAGAGAGGAAAGCCTGTCTTCTTTAGGTTTCCCTAGCATGGCTTCTTCTTCTCTCTCACATTCCTGTTGTATTGCTCTTTCTTTTCTCTGCCCTTCCCTCATTGACCTACTCCTCTGACTCCTTTTCACTGAGTAGTTCTGGGGAGGGAACCATGCAGAGGGATGTGAGAGCCACTAAGCCCTTATTTATCATCCAGTTCTCCCATTGGAATGTGACCTCCCTAGAAGCAGAGGCCCTTATTCTCTCATTGGTTGTAGTGTCTCAGTATCTAACGACAGCAGTGTCTGGCATGCGGGAACTATGCTGCCACTACTGCTATTATTTTTAACTTCTCGTTCAGGGATATATACTTAGCTCCCCTGCTTCATAGCACTGTTCAGCACATGACTTTTCATATTTGATCATAGACTGGACTCAGAGACTCTGACATTGGCTGCCTTAGGGTTTCAAGAACTGTTTTGTTAGGGTTGGATGATTATTTTGCTGGGATGGAGCCAATGAGTATAGCAATCCTAGCAGGTGTTTATTAATAGTACAACCTTATTTTCTCTTACTGTTCAGGACAGCCAGCTTCTAAACAGAGAGACACCTGAGCCTTTTGTGTGACACATGACTGTATTGTAGGGTTTTTTTTTTCCTCCATAGGTGTCAAAATAAAACAGGGACAAGAGGATTTTGTAATCTTAGTTCCCTGAGTCAAACAGAAGCTTGGCAACTTGTTTTCATAACACAGCAATGATGGCCAGATGGGAATTTAGGAGGACATTGTCAAGGATGCAACATGGTTTTCCTCACTTATTTGTTTGGTCTGTGGCTCAATATCTGCTTCACGTAGTTCACAGAAGAATAGAAAATAAAATCTAAACTTGCTGAATCTTTAATTTTGCACCTGTGGTTGCGTGAGAGTAGGCTCCAGATTCAAAATGACTGCATTCTTCTAGATACCTAACACCATTTACTATTGGAACTAGACTCCATGAATTGAAATCCTGCATACCCAGGTTGACAGTGGACCCATTAGAAATGTTTCTTAAGAAACTTATTTAGTTTTTTCATTTTATAAGTTAATACTTTCAACAGTTGACATGGAGCTCATGTAGACATCCTGGCTTTATTTATGTGGTTTTACATCATATATATTCTAATACTCAGGACAAGTGCTTTCAATTCTGCAGGTAAATTCTAGAATTATTTTTTTTACCACTATATTGATTTTTCTTACAAAACAGGAAAATGGTGCAGTGTTGACATGGTATGAACTGAGAAATAACGATCTCTAAATCCCTCATCATCCTTTATGTGCTATTCTAGATGTTACTTCATATATATATGCCATGTAGTGATTTCATTTGAAGTTCCTCAAGGGTGAGAAAACACAGGAGGCTTATTAAGATCCAGGAAGTTCTAAAGGAAACTCCCAGGAAGTAAACAACTCATAACCCTCAGGAAATCCCAGAAACTGAGCAGATGTACAAGTCCACACCCTTTTCAAGGTCATATGCTCCCAAACAGTAAGGGCTGTTGAGAAGAATCCCAGATCAGCCAAGTTGTGTGGAAGACACTCTCTGATCTGCCAAGCTGCCAACAAGTCATGCAGTGATCTCCTGTGCTCCATATTTGGTGAACTGTCACTGATACTGGCGTGGGCTTTTTGTTGATGCAGCTACCTTTGGGTTATTCTTGCTTCCTTAAGTCTCCCCTCATCATACACCTCCAAGTAACTCTAATAAACTCCTTGATTCACCAAATTGGAATTTGGTGGCATCTGTGCTTTGGTCTGTCATCAATTTCTCATCTGACATGAACATTGGTTTGTTCAATTTCCCACAAAATAGTGTCAGACTGAAATATGTTATATATCTATATATCTATATCTCTATATATCATTTTATCTTCATTATAACACACGGAAAATGAGTAAACAGAACCTTGGGGGAAGGAGAGTAATTTGCTCAGTTATACGGCACATAAATAATTCAAACCATTGGGCTGGCAATGTAACTCAATGATAAACTTGCTTGCATATGCATGAGACCTTGGGTTTGATTCCCAGGACTAACACTATTAAAAACAGTCAAACTAACATGCCACTTTGTTAAATTCCCTTGTCTCTGAAATTTTTGACAATGTACTATTTCCCTGTGGCATGTTAGTTTGTCTCTCTCTCTCTCTCTCTATCTATATATATATATATATATATATATATATAAACTTAAAGAAAGTACTTGAAAATAATTGTTAAAAGAAATGTGATCCAGTGTAATACAAATCCTAATTGGTCTTAATAATAAAAATCCAGAGTCAGATATAGGGGTAAATGCTGAAAGATCAAAGAAGCAAATCAGTAGCCACTAGAAAGACTTCTTACCTCTACTGAATCCTCAGCCTGAAAGGGTGGTGAACTCCTGTCTCCTCCCACCTTAGACTCCTCTCTCTGCCCAGCCATATCACTTCCTGTCTCCACTCCCTAGTGCTGAGATTAGAGGTCTGAGATCCCAAGGGCTGGGATCAAAGATGTGTGCCACCACTGCCTGGCCTCTATGGCTAACTAGTGGCTTAGCTCCATACTGTGATCTTCAGGTAAGCTTTATTTGTTAAAGCACAATCCAGTCACATTTATGAAATAAAGTGAGGATTAAAAATGCAATCCTGAATAGTGTTAATGTGAATGGTACATAGTACCCAAAATTTTCAGAGAGCCTAGACAACGCTAAGACAGCTTGGTGCCTAATGATGATGGTCTTATTATTGGCAATTTCAGATAATTTTCTTAAGAGGTGCATCAAATTATGATTCAAAAACACAGACCAAGCTTTGATCTATTTTCTTGAACATAGAGAAATCTGGGAAAACAAAAGGAGATTCTTGCCTGAAGGGGCTCTCTCCTGGGACAAGTCATAAGGGAGGGATACTATGCCCATGCCTTTCTCTGTCCACCTGTGTACTGGGAACATAGTTTGGTAAACCAGCTAATAATATGGACAGCATTATGACAATGGTGGCCATCTCTGTTGTTAAGTCTCTTGGATATCTTTCTATTTCATTTCTAATTTTACTAGAAAAACTCCAGCTCATCTGTATTTCTGAATTTTAGTCTCACATTTTTAGGTGGGAGCAATTTCCCACAGGAGCAAAACTCATACACACAACACACACACACACACACACACACACACACACACACACACACACACACACACACACACAGGAGGGAGCTGGAAGAAGTGTTTATTATTATTATTATTATTATTATTATTATTATTATTAAGGGATTTTCTATTCATTTTACATACCAACCAAAGATTCCCCTCTCCTCCCTCTTCCTGCCCCCCAGCCTCCCCCCCCAACCAACCCCCATTCCCTCCTCTTCCAAGGCAAGGTCTCCCATGGGGAGTCAGCAGGGCCTGGTACATTCATTCAGTTGAGGCAGGTCCAGGTCTCTCCTCCCTGCACCAAGGCTGTGCAGTGTCCCACCATAGGCACTAGGCTCCAAAAAGCCAGCTCATGCACCAGGGACAGGTCCTGATCCCACTACCTGGGGGTCTCCCATACAGTTCAAGCTAAACAACTGTCTCGCCTATCCAGAGGGCCTAGTCTAGTACCATAGGGGCTCCTCAGCTACTGGTCCACAGTTCATGCATTTCCACTAATTTGGCTGGTTGTCTCTGTACATTTTTCCCATCATGATCTCGATGTCCCTTGCTCATAGAAGCAAGAAGTGTTTTTAATTCTTTGTTATCATTATTCATCACGTCAGAATGCTGTGTTTTCTCTTTTAACACAGTAAGAAGTGTCTTGGGCCAATTAAGGATATGGGATTTGAAAGCATAGATTGCTTGCCTAGGGGGAAAAAAGGATTTTGACAGCTGAGAAACAAAGCGGGCTGGCCTGGTAGAATGGCAGTAGAGTCAGAAGAGGCTCTAGGACCTTCTGAAGCTATGCATTTATGCTTTGCTTGGTCAGAAGCTGCTATGAGAAGTTCCTTTTTAAAATGACCTATTTTCATTATACACATAATTACGAGATCCGGGAGGCAGGGAGAATCTCTGGAAAATCATGACTTCTAAGACTTGAGCTGGAACAATGTCAGCTAAGAAGCTTTGTAAATTGGGGTCTAAGTGTGAAATCCTTCCAGCTGTTAAACACATTCCATATCAAATTATAGTCACAGTTTTCCAGACCGTTTCCTTCTGTTTGAAGACTCCTGAAAGTGAAGATGGCTAAATGCTATGATGTAAACATTCTCCTAATCCTCTAAAGACTATGAGGGGAAACAAATATCAGACTAAATGTGTGTAGGTTTCTTACAGTTTTAAATGGTTTTGTAAGTGTTTTGCCCTGTGGCTTTTTTCATGATAGCTCTTTATAAACAGAATGAACTCTATCCCAGAACATGCCCACTTCATGATGTTAAAAGCTTTAAACAATTGCATAGAATGAAGTGGCTTTCTGTCTGTTTTAGTGGCTGTTCCTTTCAAAGGCTAGCACTATTTTCTGTTGATACAGCTGAGCTGTGTGATGCTCCTGGGCTCCTGGTGCCGCTTTTCAGCCTTAGCTAGTTTATTCTGCACAGGCTCTGGTCACAGACACTCACAGGTTTTACATGATTCTCAGCCCCAATTCACAAATTCAGTTTTCTGTTAAAGAATTTGATCTGAATTGATGACAAACTAATTTTTTAAAAAATTTTAAAACCTTTGGTTTTTTTTTTATCATTTTATATTCATGCAGACACCCACTGTAAAAAACCTGGAGAGAAACAAGCATTCCTGTGGAAGAGCAGAAGGCAAGTTTTACCAGATGCAAAGGAGGAACTCGGAGTGAGTGGAAACTTGTTTGGATGCCTGCACCTGCCTGAACTTTGGATGGCTTCTCAGCCACTTGGAGGTAGTCTGTAAGACCCATAGAACTAGAGACACACAAGCCTAAATATTTCAATTGTACTTGTATTTACTTAATTCACAATGTTATAAAATGAAGTCATTGCCACACAAAAAAATGTGAAAAGATATGTAAAGTTTGTCATCACTGTGACCCAAATTCCTGAGAGAATTAACTGGAAGAAAGAAAGAGACATCTCAGAGGGTCTGGTCTGTCTTAGTGGAGATGTGTGTATCAGTGACTTTTCTAATTGCTATGACAAAGTGCTTGTCAGAAGTAACACAGTGAAGAGTATATTTTGTCTCCTAGTTTGAGCCTAGAGTTCATCGTGATGGAAAGGTTGTGGGGGAAAGGTCACAAGGGTGGCAGCATGAAGCAGCTGATCACCTTGCATCTGCAAGTCAGGAAGCAGAGAGAGATGAACTCTGGTGCTCAGCTTGGTTTACCTTCCTCTCCCTCCTCTTCGTTATCAGGATCATCATTAACAATATTTATTTTCATACAATATATTCTGGTCATGGGTTCCTTCCCCTAATTCCTCCCAGAGTCTTTCCACCTCACCACCCACCCAAATCTGCACACTCTCTTTCCTCTCTTTCTCATTGGAAAATGAAAGAGGCATCTAAAATGAAATAAGAAAAAATAAAAGCAAACAAAACAAAATGGGACAAAACAATTTTATCCAGAGTGGAAAAACAAGTCAAACCTACTGAGACTTCTGATGAGAGGTGATATGATTCAATTATAATAACAATAATAATTAGTAGTACTTTCACCAACTAAATGTGTGGTGGTCTGGTAGAGGACAAAGAAGTGATGAATATATCTTCCAGTACGTTTTGATAGGTTAACATGAAGTCTTCAGTTATGTTTCTACTAGAAATAACCTCACAAATGACCATATCTTGTTATCTGTGCATTGACATTTTATTTTGTCAAAAAGTGATCTTTCATGGTAATTTGGAACTTACTTGTTATCCGGTATTTCCTAAATGCATTATTAACCATTGATTATCATTAAGTCTTTGCCCTGGGAAGGGAATACATGCTTGAGAACACTTCTGTTTGCCATCCTTTCTTGGCCAGACCTCTCTCATTATGTACATGGAGATCACTAAGATATCTCAATATGTACATGGAGATCAACTAAGGTCCAAAAATTCTCTGAATAATTTTATGTAAATGATGCCTGTGGGGGAAAGATATCGTCACTGAGAAGTCCCAGTAAATCAGGTTGGATTCAAACTTCCTCACTCAGAGCGTCTCTAAGTGGGTGACAAGTTGAATATAAACCAGAAAACTGAGCCATCAAGAAAACTGACTGAGGAACCACTTGAAGCATGCCATGTAGAACCAGAAGAGAACCTTACACCTGGATCTTCTGCCCAACAGTAAAGCCAACGACATGATGGATGCCATTTAATCTGGTTGGTTTCACAATGAAATTCAAACCGTCTTCTTGAAAGGCTGCTGAATGCAATGCCAAAGACATACTTGTGCTTAACTCTCAACTTTATGCTCATTTCCCAGCCAACAGCTCCAGAAATCTGATTTTAAAACAATTATGCTGCCTTCCAGGGAATAATTACTTTAATGAGCTTTTAAATATTTTCCCCGTAAGATCTGACCTTGCTGTAAAGTCTTTATTGCCTATTTATGTGGTGATAGGGGATCAGGCAGACACTGTTCCCAAGTCTTATTAAGCTCCAGGAAAATGGCAAATAGATGGTCTAAACAATCACTGGGAAAATTATAAGGAGGAAATGAAAATTCAATATTTTTAGAACCTACAGAAACAACCGAAGCCAATGGTAAAAACAGATAGGCATATTATGCCAAATTAACAATAAAAGGAACTCTCTGGAAATCTGCAGCCCCCCCCTTTTATTTCATGAGAACTTAGGGTGGGAAGCTGGGGTACTTTAGTGATTATACATATTTCAAAGTAACACTTTTCAGTGAATTTAAGAATGACATAAACTAATAAAATTAGAATACAGGTGAAATTCTGGGAATTTTTCTTTTTAGCAGTTGTTGTTTGTGTTACACTAAGAAGAAATTTTTGCTTGTTTGTTTGTTTTGTAGTTGTTTTTTGAGATAGGATTTCTCTGTGTAACCATCCTGGCTGTCCTGGAACTTGCTTTGTAGACCACGTTGGCCTTGAACTCATAAAGAGCCTGCTTCTGCCTCCCAAGTGCTGGGCTTAAAGGAGTGCACCACTATTGCCAGGCTGAAAATTTTTTGAGTACTTTAAATTCATGATTTGAATTAACTAGTAATACATTTGACACATTCATTTACATTCCCTTTGTTATGCTTCTATAAGAGCAGGTCATGATCTATCCATCAAATTTGATGTTCCATATTAAAAGGTTCCATCTGGGGTATTTATTTGAATCTACAGCAAAAGGAATTTTCACCATCGTATAGAAAACTTGAGGTAGATCCTCAAGGCAGATAACAATGATGTGTAAGAAACTCTTATTAAATTTAAACTACTATGGCAAAGTAGTTAAAAGAGGCCACCACTGACACTTAGAAATGCAAAATAGATATTGAATTTGAGAAATTTAAGTAGTTATGTCCATTATGTAGTTGAAGAGAACAAAATCAGACTCTAGATATAGAAAGTGGGGATACATTATTTTAAAATATTGATACTTAAATCTGCCTATAATCCTCAAAATTTTAAATTTTTGTGTTTTGCTATGCAAAAATTTCCTGAGTACTCACCTTCTGCTAACCAGATTTTTAGAATCTAGTCCACTGAGAACTTTTCCATTTAAAAAACACTTAATGTACATTGCCTTATTTGATACTCTCATTGAACACATGGAGATAAGGTATTATTATTAACACTGTTATTTTTTATAAGAGGACAGAGTTCAGACAAAATCAATAAATTGATTGTTTCTTTCATAGAAAGCATGAATCATAGCAGTGATATATCGAGGAGCGACAAATATGATCTTATAATACATTTGTGAAAGGCAGAGCTTAACATGAATCCTTCATCCCATATACAGAGTGATCACTGCAGCAAAACACTACTGATCAACATGGAAATTGGTACCACAGGTGTGTTGGGGTTTTGTTGTGACTATTCCTCGTGATGTAGTTTAGCAGCTGTTGGGACTGGTTTCTAGAAAGCAGTTGGAAGAGTCTGGAAATGCAGGCTAGGAAAACCATAGAATACTGTACACAGAACTTAATAGTGGGAGCTCAGATCAAAATGCTATAGAAAGGCAGACAAGAAAGACGGTACTCAGGAGGGTTCAGATGAAAATTCTCTCTATTGAGAATTGAAACAGCAGCCATTCATATTACATTAATGCTGCAAGGAATATGCCTACATTCTATCTATGCTCTGAGACTTTGTTGTAGGGGGTACTGAGTTTAAGGGTGATAGACTTAATTAATCTGGTAGAGAAATGTCAAGATAGCCCAGCATTCAGGCTATAGGATGTGGAAGCTACACTGAATAAATTCACAGTGGAGAATCAGGAGTGAAATGAAGGGCTTCATGAAGTTGTAAAAATGCCCTGGTTTGCCATAAAAAATAACATGATTAAAGTTGAGGCTGAGGAGGGCATGGTTTTGGTAAAGATTGTAACATAATTCAAGCACTTTGTACTGGAAAATAGGAAGCATGACTTTAGGCTATCTGAAGGATTAGCAAGATTCTCAGGAGTAAATCTTTGTTGGTCAGGGTTCTCTAGAGGAACAGAACAAAGTTGTGTGTGTGTGTGTGTGTGTGTGTGTGTGTGTGTGTGTGTGTGTGTGTGTAATTGTGTAATTATAAAAGAGGATTTATTAGAGTGGCTCACACTAGGGGAGGCTGGACAGTCCAACAATGACTATATCAACATGTTGTAGAGTCTAAATGCCTGCTCTCATTTGCCACAGAAATCTGGAAGCCTCAGAACAAGGCAGGCAAGTGATTTAGCCCAAGTACAAGGCTGAAGGGCAGACCCTCTGCTGGTATAAGCTCTCATTAAAATGCTAGGGAAGCAAGAGTCTAGCTCCCATGGGCAACAACAGCAGTAGATGTACTTGTCAAGAAGAGTAGAGTTGTCCTTTCTGGATGGATTCTTCCTGAGTACCTGGCCTATTGCCTACATTCAAGCTGAGCCTTCTCTCCTCCGTTGCTATTCCATGTGGCAATTAATCCTGGAAGCACCTTCACCGGTACATTCATAAGCATGATTCACTTACCTCCTGGGCATCTCTATCCAATCTAGATGACAACCAGGTTTAACTATCACAGCGAAAAGAATATGTCAGAGGATTAAATGGAGCCAGGGATATAGACCATTTGGTAAAAGGCTTATCTCCCAATCATGAGGATTTGAGTTTGGATCTACCTAAAAGGCGGGGTGCAGTGGCATGTCCATAATTCCAGGGTTGTGCGATAAAAGGTAAAGACAAGAAGTTTTTAGAAGCTTACAGGGTATTTACACTGTCCTGTAGCTGAAGTTTTCTCCAGTCCTGCACAGCCCCACAGACCCCACAACCGCTTATAAAATAATCACCCAGAAGCTTATATTAATTAAACTGCTCAGCCATTAGCTCAGGCCTACTACTGACTAGCTCTTACACTTAAACTCAGCCCATTTCTGTTAATCTATATGTCGCCGCATGTTCCGTGGTTTTACCTGTTGCCTTTACATGCTGCTCCCTGGACGGCAGGCTGGTATCTCCTGACTCAGCCTTCCTGTTCCCAGAATTCTCTTCTCTGTTTGTCCGGCCTACACTTCCTGCCCGACTACTGGCCAATCAGCATTTTATTTATACAGAGCGATATCCACAGCACTGTCCTGTTTCAGGTCAATGAAAGATCTTGTCTTAAACAAAAGGTTGAAGGCACCTAAGGCTCAACACTTGAGGTTGGTTGTTGTCCTCTGACCCCCACCATCACTCTGTTTGCACACCTATACTGACATGGGCATGTGCACAAAGTTTAAAGAGTATCAATAGATAGCAGCACATGTGCAGGGAGTGGTGGTGGGGTGGCTAGGAAAGGAATAGGCATCAGGAAAAAGTGATGGAAAATATAAAACAAAATTGGGAACTCATACAGGTCATGAATGTCATTCATGAATATTCATGAATGTCACATGTGGGTCAGTATGAGTAACTCAATTCCCCAAATATGAGATCCAAGACAGGGAGAATTTGGAAGCAAGAGAGAATTGAAGCTAATCCCCATGATTTCAAGCCTTGACTTCTGATGTCTATTCATTTTGCCAGTCACTATAACAGCAAATCTAGGATTTCAACAAAATTAAGTTCTTTACTGTCCATAATCCATTTCTCACATTTAGTACCTTAAAGCAATAGACATTTATTATGTCAGAGGTTGCTTAGGTCAGGAATATGCCATGACTTTATCTATATCATCTCCCAGTGGTTTCAATAGCTGAAAGCCAAGGTTTCAACAATGGTTACAATTTATTGAAAGGTCAAATATTTCTTCTAAATTCACAGATGGTTGCTCATACTTGGTTCCTTGTGGCTTAACCCAAAGCCCCCAGCTAGAGTCAGCCTGCAATTTCTGACCATGAAATTTCTCTGGCCACCATGGTGCTTTGCTTTTTCAAAGCCAATAGTCAAGAGCTCTTTAGATTAGGGCAGGCCCACTCAGACACTCTCTATTTTGATTAGCTCAAAATCAACCAATTAATGACCTTAATCTTCAAAATTCCTTCAGCTTTTAAAACAATATGATCATAGTAATGATATCCCTTTGAGAGAGCAAGGCAAATATTCGTTCAAACATTGAGCATATATCAATGGCCATGTATTGATGACCTCTGCCCAACTCCTTTACTCTATGGCTTATTTATTAGTATGTATGTGTGTATGTTTATGTTTGTGTATGTATGCATGGTTGTCATAGAGTACATGTAAAGGTCAGAGGACAACTTTGTAGAGTTGGTTCTTACCTGGATTCTGGGGATT
>CABHPQ010168967.1:18550-45567 GCA_902168405.1 Peromyscus aztecus | reverse complement strand
TTTTTTCTTTAACATTATGTACACATATGTTTATGTGTGTGCATGTGCATATACATGTGGAAGCCGGAAGTCATCATTCTCCAAGTGTCCTTATTCTGACACTCACCATCTAATTTTTTAAACACATTCACTCATTGAATCTGCAGCTCACCAACTCACCAGGGATCCGGCTGTCTTTGACTACCACCCTCACTTAATTCCCAGCCCTGGGGCTACATGCGTGCACTGCCTCACCCAGCTTTTTAGGTAGATGCTGGGTAATCGGAAATAAGGTCCACAATCTTGTTCTGCAAACACTTTACTGACTGAACGATCTCACCAAGCCTGAATTTAAGTTATTTCGAGTGTACTGAAATAACCAATAAGCAATGCATCCAAACTGTGATCTAATGGATAGTATTTCTCAGGAGGGTAATGATTTTATTTGGAGTTAGAATTTTAAGAAACTAGACCATAGCAGAGCAAATGCAATATAACATTCTAAGACTGTTTCAAGTTTAGAAAACACCAACATGATGAATGGTGTGATTCTGATCTAACTGTCCCATGATTTTATTAAATGAAAAAAATCAATGCCAAAACTAAAAAAAAAAAAAAAAAAGTTGTTATTGAATTGAAATGGAAATTTGACCTCTACAAGGCACCATTTTGGCTACCCTGTCAAGACAGTATTTTCCTTATTAATTTAAGTAAACTTTAATATTCTTCCCAAACTTAACATTTTATATTTTAAAGGTGTTAGATTCTGATGAGTTCATTTTTTTTTTTTTTTGGTAATTTTTGAAAGCCTATGGCATGTCAGATGTCTTATTCCAATACTGCAGGAATTTTGAGACTTGGCCTTTGTCTAGAGGACAGTCAAGTCAGATGACTATGATACTGCACATGGAGGAGGCAGGGTTTGTATGCAGAGCTAGAAACACTAAACACAAGTTTTCTCCAGTTACAAAGGGATGGGGAGGGAGTCCTGAAGAGGCAGTGAGGTGTCAGAATATGTGGATGAGTGTGTGGAGCAAATGCAAGCATTATGAGTGGCAAGCTCCTGGAGACCAATGGGTGAAGCAAAAAGTGGTATGTAATTTCTATCTGGGAAAATATATAAAACATAAATTGGATCATTTTAGCCATTTAAGCATATAGTTCAGTGACATTAAGTACAGGTACAGTGACGATATTGAGCATCCATCATTAAAATAACTCAAACTAAAGCTCATATCCACTACTTATTCCCATTGATAGCTACAATTCTCTCTGCCTGGGTGAGTTTTATTCTAAGTATCTCAGATATTAAAAAAAAACAGATTTAATATATTTGGCTTTAGTGTCTAACCTAATTCAATTAGTACAATATTTTAAGCATTCATCCATATTATAATAATTTTGAGAATGCCATCCATTTTTAAAACTGAATTTAGTGTGTTTCTATTATATGGCTTATCTTTCTTCCTGAAAACCATTTTGAGGCCAGTTTGGGCTTCTTTCGTGATAAGCTAGCTAGGAGACAATTCATCCAGTGTTTTTTCAATTACACCATAGAAGCAAAGTGCTGAAATTAGATTCTCGATGTAATAAGCAAAAGCGTTAACACATCCAAAGAGACATCTGTTGAATCTAGCCATAGACTGAAACAGGGGCTTTTTCAACAGCGCTTTGGAAAGAACATTTGAATGTGACTACTGATACTTCTTTAAGGCCCTCATTAGGCTGAGTTTTGTAGGCTTGGAGACAGGGTAAAAACGAACTTCACATTATAAATGTGTTTTTATACCTAACCAAGAAATACAAGCATTCAGCAGAGATATGTGTGCCTATAGATTTGGTAACTGAGAACGTTTTTCTATAAATCTGAATTATAAATGACCATTTAAAATTCAGAAGCAGGTGCAATGCAAGTGTGCCAAGCTGTTGTGATGAGAAGTGTTATTTCCCCAAAGTTGGCCCAAAATAATGCCGTTTATGAGAATATGGGAAAGTACTGATAGAAACACTCATGTGCTCTGAGTATCCTAAGCATTTAAAGACTTTCAGAACAATGGCAACTTGATAACAGGATAGTTACAATTAAGACAGATCAGAACTTTCAGGAATAAGAATTGAGTGAAGTCTTGAGGTATCCCAAAGAGAGCAAACACACCTCTTGTAATGTAACCAGGACATAGATGTGGTAGAAGCAGCCTTTCAAGAGTTAATGAGGAAGAATAGCAGTGCCTGGTTAGTGCTCCACAAGACAGCAAAGGGGCCAATTATTTTCATTTATTGAAGTGGCTGCATTTTATTCCTGTTCCCTTAGCTATCCCTAATTATAATCAAAGTTATTATTCATCTTTTTGCCCAATTATTCCTTTACTGTGCATTTATTGTTGCTACACATTTCATCTGGAAATAGTTTTAAAATTAAATTAGATAAATATTAACCTAAGGTTATATGAAAAGATGATCCATCCAAAAGTCATTTTAAAACTAATTTCATGAATCTTGAGCTGATGGGAGTAATACCAATTTAAAATTCGTATTATTTTTAGATAAAAATCCATGTGTCTATTAAGATTGACTCAATATTTATCTTCTAGTTTATTAACTTTGTATAATTTAGTCTAATTTTTTTAGCCACAGTGATTTTCAAAGACTATAGACTATCACAAGGCAAAAGCATAAAATATAAGTTAAAGAAAAGGAAACACATGGGTATGCTGGTGTGGGGGGGCATTAGATTATACTCTACAATCTCCAAGAGAAAGAAAGAAGAAGAGGGAGAGGAAGTATTCATGCACACAAGTGTTGCATGAATTCTAAGAAAAATAAAAATGAATGTGTTAAAAGATGTATAAAATGAATTTCACTTACATGAAGAAAGTAGAAAGTTGGGAATGTAAAAATCTAAAATAAAATAAAATCTGTCATGTACAGAGACTTAGATTATGAAACAAAAATCATTAAAATTTTTAACATAAATGCCATATTTCACATTTGTCATCCCAGTGTGCACACAGTGTGCTGTGTGCTGAAATCAGTTTGGAGATATGTCCATCTTGTGTACATTGGAATTCATCTCAGGATGTGTTGTTCTGCAAATCTAGTAATAAAGGCGACCTCATTAGTCTGTGATCTTCCCCAGTTTTGCACCCAAAGCAGAATTCTCTTGTATGATCACTTAACTTGCTTGCAAAACTTTTTTTCAAATGCAATTTTTGCTGTTTCCCAAAACCAAATCTATCATGTAAAGGTTATGGATTTTCCTGGCACTGAACATTCAAAAGAACACACTATGAATCCAGTGGGCACTTGCCATCGGGAATGACACAGGATGCTATGCACTTCAGTAGGATCATTAGATTAAGTGTGCAGCTCCTCCAGGGACTGATGCAAAATGCACTCTTTTTCACTTACCAGTGTAATTTCTCTTGCAGTTAAAAAAAAATCAGGTGCATCAATTTATAGCCACGCCTGTATGCTTCCCATAAAGACCAGAGCAGTGTAGACATGTTCCAGTAATAGCAAATCACAGTAAATTCCTGTTGTTTTCTCTTTGTTGTAGTAATAGTGATTTCTGTGTCCCTTATGGCTTCTAATTTCTTCAAGACCTGTATTCTTCATAAGTGACACAGATATGTATAAGAAGCAGTAGGGAAGAGACTATAATTGTCCTTCTGGGTCAAAGCCTGCAGTTAGGTTATGCCTGTTACTTCCTAGGAAGCTGGGCATGATCCAGAAAATCATGTCTGTCTTTGAACATCAAAGCTCATTATTTTGTTTGAAAAGCAGTCCTTGGTATTTCCTTAACATGAGAACGCACTGAGGCAAAGCAGTTTTCAAAGAGGCCAGACTTAGAATACACTGTAGGTTTCTGAAAATATGTAGCCCAGTGACTTTGTCTGCAGTTTTACTAACTATTCATAAAGATGTACTTCCATCCTAGGGAGGGAAACAGACAGAAGCAGTGATACCTTTTGTAGATGGTACTGATGTACAATAAATTAGAGAAAGTATGCAGGAGAGAAGCTGATAGACTTCAGTGAACTGTAATACAGATAAATGCAAATCTGCAAAAAGAGAATGGATATGATTGTGATTCCCTACATGTACAGAAAAGAAGTGGATGATCAATGTTTAACACAAAAAAAGTAGAGAAATTTGCCAAGAACAAATAAAATCCAGGAAAATTCTACCAGATAGCAGTTTTCATGCATAGTCAAAGCTCAGAATAGAATTTGGTGAAATTAACCCTCAAGATGATATAACATTATCTCAGAAATTTAGTCACTCATTATCATTATTATACTTATTATCTAACATGCACCACTAACTGAGCCAAAAATTGAATATACATTGTGGATAATATACATTTGAAGATAATATGTATATTGAAATTATGTTTATGATCATGATATGTGTAAAAGTAACTGCTTGTGTGTTCTACAACATCCCATATGTTTGAATGAATTTGAGATTTTCTCCTGTGAAAACCAGATCAATGAATGAATTCTCTTACCTTCCTTGGTTTATTATGAACGAGGCTATATCTCCTCCTTCATCACTTCTGAAAGGAGCTGCTGTGTGTCTGTTTCCATGTCCATGTGTGTGTGTGTGTGTGTGTGTGTGTGTGTGTGCATGCGCGCATTTGTAATACAGTAGATATTTTGCAAAATGTACAAGGCAGTCAAGAAATCTTGAGATGCTGATTTGGAGCAAAAGATGAAAGGAAAATGGGTGCCTGAGTCCAAAGTGCTACGGAAATACTAAATCATTTAATGTTCTTGCATGAAGTATTCAGTGAGTATCACCTTGTAGTTTTCAAAAAGGAAAATTCCCATAACTAAAAGAACTGTTTATATTTATTTTAATCCATAGTACTACTAATTTTGTAAATAAGTTTTGATTTTAAAGAAGCCATTTTATAGCACAGAACAACTCTTTGGCAATCAAAAAAAAAAAAAAACTCTTGTTGCAACCAAAACCAAAATCTTTAAAGATATAATGACCTCCCCAAATCATTTTTCAACTTCCCACATGAAAAAAAAAAACATAAGATCATAGGTGGTGTAAGGAAAGGATGTTTGGGGTAATCCTAGAAAATAGAAGGTTTCTAAGGTGAATTCTTTATAACAAAACATACCTCAGATAACTGGGTTTGATTTTTCTTTGAAGCTAGAATGGGAAGAGCTAGGTCTGGCCCCAACTTGGTATGCCAGTCTGTGTTGACTACCCAAGGAGGCCTTACCCTCTATGAGGAGGGAATGGGGGTGGGATGGGGGTAGGGAGCAGGGGAGCAGGAGAAGGGGAGGGAGACAGAACAGGGGTTGGTATGTAAAAGGAAAGAAAACAGAAAACAAAAAACAATTCTCTATTCCAATCCTGCCTCCAATCCTCACTTCTGAGCAGTATTGCTTGATGGAAAGATTTTGGCAGCCGCAATGTGCTTAAACAGGTTTTTAATCATCCTAGAGGGGCGGGGGCATTTTATTTCAAACTATGAGCAGACTATGAAGTGGAAGACTCATTAGAAACAAAACCAGATAAGCTCCAATTAAACTAACTGCTCGCTGGCAAACCCCAGATGCCTTGGAGGGCAGCTTTGCTTAACTAAGATTTACAAAACAAACAGGATGGTTTCAGGGGTCCATTTGGAAGAGCCCATCAAAGCATGACTCACAGTTGGTTTTTTTGGTTAGATCACTTCTCATTTTTTGTCCCTTGGGCAGAGGGTGGGGGTGGGGGGTGGGGGTGGGGCTGTAGGGAATCAGGTGCCCTGTGGCACCACTGTTTTCTTCTGACATAATTACTGAGGAATGTTCAGGAGAGCAATAAGTTCAGGTCTCTTAGTTATATTTTAGAGCCTGGAGATGTATTTCTTTCACTAGCCTCGCTTTCACAAAGACTTTCTGCAAACCCTAGGACATGATTACTGTTACTCCCAAGATCAATCCTTTGTTCTTCCATGGATTTTTTTTTTCTTATGAGGTATATCTAGTTTTTGAGATAACTCACTTTCACTTTTCTGTCTTCTACAAAGAGTAAAAAACACTGTTTGCCGGTCGGTTCCCACCAGGTTTCTTTCGAAGCCACCATTGTCAAACTCTAGTTGTAAGGACTTATTAATCGTTTAAGAATGATTTAAAAAGGCAGAATTTTTGTTCTTGCTACTTATATTAATTATAAATCCAGTACTCGTTGCTAATACACACTTACACTTTGGTCTGAAAGCCATACCTTTTACAGTGGAATACACACCTTATGCATCAGGAAGCCTTTGCTGGGACTACCAGGAAAATCACATGGCATATTAGCAGGGACATTAGCCTTCAAATAGAAAGGAGACTTTGCTCTGAGAGCTTTCCAAGCTAAATTACATCCAGGTGTTATGTTTCATTGAGAGTGTGCACCATATTCAAAATATAGATCGTTAAAGGCTGCATGTAAATTTCAGAAAAATTAGTGTCAGGAGAAATACATAGTATGCTGAAGAAGCTGCTGAGATTAAATAAGAGGGAACCCAAGGCACCTATCAGAGGACCTGTTCTTCCTTCACATATCAGGTCATGCAAAAAAAAAATACAGATGCCAGATTCCTCAAATTTGAACATTTCATTTTGAAATGAATTGTTGCCAAACCATATTTGTTGAGAAATTCGTCATCAAATTCATCCAAACCTTTAGCATAACTTGAGAGGTAGGTTATTTTGTCTGATCCTTTAGGTAAGTTATATATTGAAAAATGATATAGATAGATAACTAAAGATATGATGTACTCATGAGCTTTATTAAGTAAGTATTAATACATTATCAACTACTTGTCAATTAAGTAGGCAGAATTAAAATAATTCAAGTTTGCTGTGACCAGGCATATCAGTCTTTATTCAAAAAGCACTTCTGTAAGTGGAAAATGTGGATGATCCCAAGGAACTCATTAGCTTTACCTGAACCATACATATATCATCAATGATCATATTCTGGATATTTGAGCAAGATATAATTTACCTACCAAATGACTGGGAACTTTTAGCTTGCAGTGGTCATGAACTGAACCATTCCATGTGACCAGACTGTTATCAGGAGAACATCATTAAATCATTCTAGACATATGACCTGCAGTTAACAGAATCCCAGGGCCACTGGTGTTTTACAAGGAACATCCAACTTTAGTATAAGATTAATTTCCACAATAGGCCTATACATAACATGGAAGGATCTATACATTAGTTATTCAGATGTACTAATAAGATATTGGTAAGCCAGAGCCAAGTAACACCTTGATGATCCCTCAATGTTCTTTCCAGAGTTGTTTCAGCTCGCTCTATGTTTCTTCCCTGATTCCTTTTCAATGTGCTCACATTCATGCTTTAGACATTCCCTTTTACATAGTCCACCATCACCAGTTAAAATTTTAAAATCCCAATTAAACAGAAAAACATCCATTTTAAATTCCACATCTAGTATCTTATGCAATTGAGATTTTATCTCACTGTTCTTTTGGAGCAACAACACTCATGTTGGAAGCCTGAAGTTGACTTTTAATTTAATGGGAATCTGTCTTACTTCCAGTTTTCAGTAAGTATGGAGAGTTTTCTCTTCCTTTTCAGTTTCTTGACACAGGCTTTTCCTCTCTTCTTAACTTCTCAGTTCTTTCTCATTTTTACTAACGATTACGTTTTTGGTAACTGTCCAGTACTCTGCTCTTGGTCAGCTATACTCCTGCCTTGGGTCATCCTGCACACACACTCTCGTGGTTTGAACACAGTGCCATGGTAAACTATCTAGATATCCCAACAGTTATGATAAAGTAAACATTATGCTAGATTCACTAATTCTATATGGCCAAATTCATTCTTTCTTCCTCTATCTCATCCATCAGTTAACCAGGCAATAAATTTGGAGTCACCTTTATACTCTTTATTATTTAATCAAGCAATAAACCACAGTTATTGTATATTTCTATAGCATCTCTTGAATTTCATCCTCCTTAATTCATTCCTAGTTCAGTTGATTGCACAGGCTTTTCCTTCTGCTGCCCCGAATGTTACATTTCTAAATAATGTCATGTCTTTAGTCTGTGATGATGTACCTCTCTTCTTTTCCACACTTTTTAAGATCACCCTATAGCCAAGAGAAATGAAGATACAAATCCGATCATATCACTGTCTTCCATTAATTCTTTAACTTTTGATGAGTTTCAAATGTCATAGAGTGTCACAGCTGGCTGATGTGATTGGGCTCAAGGCCTATCATAGCAGCCTCATTTGTAACTGTTCATGACTTTGAACTGATTCATTTCCTATGCTATGGAGTTTCTAGCAGTTCCCCAAAACATATCATATCATATAGCTCTAAAGTTCCATATTTTTCACTAGGCATCATCTCTGCCCAGAATTCTGGCCTTAACCTTATTAAATGAAATAATTCTTGCTAATCATTTAAGACTCTGCAATACCATATGACCCTAGATGATGCATGTGCATAGTCCTAGATGTGGCTGATTGTGAAAAGAAGCTGCCATATCTATTTAGTAAGACATCAGCAACAGCACCCACTCAGATGGGAAATAACGTATCTTGGGCTCACAATTCGGCCACTAATTTGGAAAAACTGTATGTCCCTGGAAAAAAATCACTCCACTACTGTGGTTTTAAACTTCTGTTTACCTTCAATAAGCAATTAAAGTAAATATTCTCCAAATTCTCTTCTGCTTCTGTTTTCTGTGTCCTTTCTCCAGGAACAACACATTTCAGAATTGTCAATAAATCAGCAGTGTAGTACAACTACAAGCCTTGTTGTTTATTGATCATTCCCAGGTAAAGTGGCTTTTATATGAAATCAATACATGTGTTAAATGTATTCAAAGTAATTGCTTTATATACTTAAAGCAAACAGTGCCCCTAGAAATGAGAACTTCCTAGCCCCACCTTGTGGACCGCAGGGTTATTTTCTGTTTTCTCTTCCTTGATGAAACCTACCAGCTCTGGAAAGAGAAAGCAGAAAGGAAGGAAGGGGCATGCACTTTATACTCTGTCCCAGACTCACATCTTATCACTGTCATTAACTTCCTTTGTGATATTAGCAAAGTTATATAACTATGTTCCTTCACTATTAAAGTGGGCGCAATTGCTACTATGGGACATCAGTAGATCAAACATATGTTAAACTCAAGACAGTGTGAATGAACAGTGGTGACATTCAGCTGTTATTATACTAATTAGGAGAGAGAAGAATAGGCAAGAACAGTTGCTGAGTCTTTCTCAGTAAGAGGGCATTTATACAACTGTTAGTAATGGGGAATCGACGTTATGGTCTTGTGTTGGCTTGAAAAAAAACTCAGATATGAGTTGGATTTACAGATTTATTTTACAGACAACAAAGATGAAGGTCAGAGATGTCAAATGACTCATCCCAAAACAAGTCCCCACCACCTGATACTCCCGAGACTTGAACCTATGCCTCTGGGACTAAATGTCGTCCCTTTCATTGGAACTGCTTTAATGTTGGCTTGTATCAGAATCACCCACAACACTGCTGAAGCACTGATTGCTATGCTGACCCTTGAGAGTTTGATTCAGTGGTTCGGGAATGGCCAGGGACTCACACTGTGAAAATGTGCCATGTGTTGATAATGTTGTAATGTGAACTGTGCTGCTGCAGATAAATGCATTCTGAACTGGTTAGGAAATGTTCTCAGCTTTCTTAGACATGTCACCTGTAGAAACAGAAAGGGTGTGAATGCCGCAACTGCATGTCTTGTCTAATTCCTATTGCATTTTGTATGGGGAAGCACTATTGCATTTTGTATGGGGAAGCACTGAAAACATCATGATGTACAGTCCTTTCCCCTTGCTGGCTTTTGCCAGCATATGCTTAGATAAGAATACAAATTTCTGAAAAACCATCGTCCCAGATTTATTTGATAAAAATTGCAGTTTGCCTTGGCTGATGTGTTTGCAGTCATACTTAGAGCTTGCAGAATGCTCTGTGAAAGCTGTTGTGTCTGAGATGAGAAATTGGCTTATGGGAATCATCATTTACTTTGTGCAGGGGAAAACCGTGCTGCCTTTGTATTTCCAAGGAGAAAGAAAATATAGCCCAGTGCCTTCTGCAAAGATGAAGCACAAAATGAGTGGAAGGAATCAACAATGCCGTCTATTTATCTCCTCCGAGAAGAGGGAAACATGGCCTATTCCTAATTTTATTTGTTAAGTGTGCAGTGAGGGTTCCCTGTTCCTGCTACCAACTCTTACATCTGCACAACCTGCTAGAAAGGGTTTTAAGGAACTTGAAAGTGAAATTACCATTGGCAAAATTGTTTCTGAGGAGAATAGCCTTTCACTCGGTGCCCAGAGGAAAGAGAGGTGAGAAAACAAATAGGCAAGCAAGGCAAGGAGGAGTCACTGTCCCAGACTTCAGATTCAATTAGATCCCAGCTCTAACAAGTTTCTTTGCAAAAGGGGAAGCCATTTTTAAACCACTCAGTTTCCTTATTACTGTTAAGTGCAGATAATATACACCTCAAAGTGCAATCCTGACACATAATGGGGTACGTATAGGAGATTTGCCGCCACCTTATCTTGAACAAAGAAGTCACTCCATAAATTCCTGTCACCATTTCCTAAGGACTATACAGTCCTTAGCTCTTCTTTCATTACCTCATTCCCTTTCTCCCACAGCCCCTGCTCTGCAGGAGGTATCAAGCAGCTGAAAAGGTGACACTTAAAAACCCTACTTTTCTCATCCTTCAATTAGGAAAAAAAAAAAAAAAAAAAAAAAAAACTTCTGCTCCACCCAGCTCCAATATGAAATCTCCAGGGTACCTCTCTGCACTTAGAAACATCAGGTGCTCTCCACTTCAGCACCCACCTTCTAGGCAGGGCAGGTTGATCATGTTAGCATTCCAAAACCTTAAGTTACTTTGAGTATGTTTTAGTTTCTCCTTTAGCAATGTCTCATGAAATTCAATTGTGTTTTTTTTTTCCTAGAGGAAATTTGGAATCATTTTATTTATTTACACTTCAATACTGAATATACAAGAGTGATGTATTACCTCTATTTGTGTTCATTAAAGGTGGAATGAAGTGTAATTATGAAAGTGAATATTCATTAGTTTGCATAGATATTTTACCAACTGTCATCGCATCATAAAAACAAAAAAAGGATGAAAATAAAAAAGAAAATAAAAACACTGACTGCATGTCAAGTTTGCCCTTGGTGCTGGGGACCATGAATGAAGCTGACAACAATTCTGCCCAGTGGCATTTAGAGTCAAGTGAGAAAAGCCCACGAGTGGAGGCAATGCATCGTCTATATCACTGTGTTAAGGGATAAGGAATATGAAGGAGATTTAAAGAGCTGGGTTAGAATCGGAAATACAAGACTGTAGTTTTGACTAAAGTACCTTCCAGGCTTACCAAAATCAAGGTCAGCTGATCTCTGAGTACAAAGGCCCTGAAATGGAAGTGTGCCTACTATAATCAAGGCACCTTAAGGAAATCTGTGGGGTCAGGGTGAGGAAAAGTCAGAACAGTAAGAGATGGAACCAGACAGCTGTCATCTCATACTCCATTGTAAGTTATATCTTATTTTCGTTGTTGCTGTTTCCTTTTTTATTAATTGTTTTTGTACAATGTATTTTGATCATGTTTCTCCCTTTCTCCACCCCTTCCTGGTCCCCTTCCCTTCCCCATCCAACCTGCTCTATGTATTCTCTTTCTACTTCTCACTTTCTTTCAAAAAGGAAACCAAAAAACCCCAAGAAACAAAAATAAAAACAAATCAATACAAAAATACTCCACAAAAAAAAACCACAAGAATGAAAATAAAAATCAGGCAAACTATCAATAAGACAAAAAGAAAAAAAAAAGCTCAAACAAAACTTTTTTTCTTTCTTTCTTTCTTTCTTTTTGAGTAAGTCCTATTGGAGAATTTACACAGACACACCTCATGATGATTTGACTATATTTAAAAAGGATTTGCCCTGACCTTTTTCTCCACAGAATAGATTATGGAGAAGCAAGCACATAAGCTGATCATTTGGATGCCTCAGCCAGGAAAAACAGGATGGGGGTTTTGATCTGAGGGGTCACAGTGAGATATTGGGAACTGATCGAATACGTTTACTCATGGTTTATATGGGAGCCACAGTTCTTCTATACAGCAAGTCTGGAATAGCTGCTGTTTGCCTACCCGGGGAAGTCATCATCCTGAGAAAGTTGAAGGAAGTGGAAATAGTCTACCCAGCAAAAGCCAAATGATCAACAACAAATTATCATATGATTTCATGTAACTTATTGAATTCTCCTTTGCACCGTTCCTTGAAGACTGCATGCTGGATTGAGCACTCTGGAAAGAGGGACCTGTCTTATTAACACATACTTTGGCGTGACGCACATTCCCTAATCCCTTGTTGGTACAGAACTGCACACATCACTTTATCATCTGGTTTTCCAGTCATTACTTTACAAATAACCTCTTTCAACTGGAGATGGAAGGAAAACATCATCATGTAGTCCTTTCTCTTTTATCCCTTGCAGTTAATTGCTTATAGAGCCTATTGGTTTAGTTGCTTCTGTATCTCTGTGTTCATCCTACTCTCCTCACATAGTCAATGGCATTCCAATTCACTTCCTACCTGGCTTCCTGGAAGCTCCTTTTCCTTAGTCTCTTTGCCTTTAGTTCACTAACCCTCATACCTTAACCTCAACCAATTTTGAATACAGTCGCCGTAATGACTTGTCCAAGGTATGATTTGATGCTCTGTTTACAACTATTCAATAGTCCCCCAGTCCTCTTAACATTAAGAAAGAAAACCTAATGCTCTTAATGGCCTTCAAATAGCCTTTCTGGGATGCTCCTGCCTGTGGAACTGCCACGTATCTTGAGGTAGAATATTTTCCTGAGACAACTCTTCTTCTTGGTTGTCTTTCCCAAAGTAATCTTATATGGGACAATGAGCTGTTGCCATGTTTTAGAAAGTGTGCTTTCTCCCATGGCCATAAGCTCCTTTGCCCACTTTATCCCTACATGTAACATATTTTCTCATCTTTTGCTGCCCATGTTCTTCCTTCATATGGCAGCTGCATTGAGGCTTCTTTCTAGGTAATCTGAGTAGTTTCAGTTGTGACTGATGTTTTCAATGAGTTCCAATGCTGAACAACTTTTCCTCTCAGTGTAACATCCCACAACTGTTTTCCCAGTTCTGCATTCCCTAGTGGTCTATTGATGCCCAGAGAACAAGAGCTACCTCAATTATATATTGCCATACACCATTAGCACTTTTTGAATTGCCTTGAGTAGAATGCAAAATCATAAGCAGTGTATAATTGATCCCATGAATTATGTAGCTAAACACACTGGTTAAAATATTCAGTATCCTCTCTTGAGTATCTGTTTGTAAAATATTCCTAATCTTATTTATATCTAAGGCCATGACCTCATACTCTGTCACTGAAAATGCACTGAGAGAAACTGAAATATTGGGAAAAAAGAAATGTAGAAGAAAAGTCTAGGCTTCTGCTAATTAAAACTTGAGGACTACTACAATAGACCCAATTAGGATAAACTTCCTCTTATCTTTTCCTTTAAACATATAAATACAAGCAATAGTGATACGAGACAATAAACCCAATAAGGTATCTATATTATGGCTGTAAGCGTTTATTGTGTTACATTTGAACATGCCTTTAACTATTATGTTTTCTCTTCCCTGCTGGTTCTTTAGTCACATGCACATATAGAGAGACCTATAAGGAGCCCTCATGCATTAACTTGTCCACAACAAATTGGCCCTAGGGTTACAGCATAAGTTGGAAGCTGGTAATATTTCTATGTTTGATGCAATGGGCCAATTACCTCCTTTGTCTTGATTCTCATGAAACAGCATTTGCTAAAATTTCTGTGGACGTCTCTCATGACTTCTGCCTGCACCCACTTATCTACTTTTTCTCCTAGAAGGACATTTATTTGGTTTCCCTCCCGTGTACATCTTTGCTGTGAATTCTGCATTCACCCTTGTCACTTCAGTTATTGCCATTATATGAGGGGCTTAATCTCTAACTCTGACCCTTTTCTCAAGGCATGGATCCACATCTTAAATCATCAGCTAATCTCTCCTTGGATTCTCTGATGGTTTCTCAAATATAATATTATTCACCTTCACCCCCATATATGTTCCTATTTTCACAGAAGGAGATAGAGTGGCTATCTGGATATTCACCCCTAGAGGTGGTGATCATAGGAGTGTGTTCCCAGTGATCTCATTTACTAGGTGACCTATCAACACATAGAGATTGATCCAAGGGTATTTGCCTGACTCTGAATACAACAAACAGGATCATCCTGTTTGATGTTTGAAAGTTGGAGGTGAATACATTTACTGATAGAAGTAAGCACTGTAAAGTTAGCTGAGATAGATGGGAGACTGCCACTCAACTAATTGAGTTCCTCTGTTCTGCTGCTTTCTAAGTCTTGGTGCTTCCATCCTTCTTCAAGTTCATGACTTAGCTCAACTTATTTTCAACATATTCAACCACCTTATACATTTCACTAATTAGTACCAGTGAAACTCTGGCAAGCAATTGCCCTTTGTTTTACAACCAGCTAAGATGCTCCTTGATGCCTGCTGACTTCAGCCTGAGTTTCACAATCTTTCGTTAGCTTCATTTTTCCATCTGTGTGACTGATGGTCTCTACATCAGATTGGGAATAACCTATCTACAGGGCTTCCCTCCTCTTGCTTCTTTTCTCTGTTCTCAGGTTGTTGTGGTTGACTTTAAATTTTACTATAACTATATGAAGCAAAAAGGACACAACTATGCGTGTCTTATTCACCTGGACTGCTCATTGCATCTTTATTAAAGTTTCTTATAGATATATGAGGCTTATCATCTAGGCTCCGTCATATGTTTAATCTCTTGGGTTTTATATTAAGTGCAAGTCTAGAAGGGGAGGTAAAGAAGGTACATATACTGCTGATTCCAAAAAGATGATGAATGCGCATGAGAAAGTAGGTTTAACATACAATGGGATTTCAGAGGCAGCAGCAAAGAGAGAGGTTAGAAATCAGCAGGAGGGTAGGTGAAAAGAGAATCCCTAATCTCAACTTCGGACTATTGCTGATAGAATCCATGTGGTATACATGTGAAGCCCTATATGAGAAAAGGAATTCATCTTCTGCCTTGTAAACATTCTACAACTTGTTATGGTAACTCTATCAGCAGCAAGCTCTTCTCTAGGTGCTAGAGGCAGCATGATGTCACGAGTTACTAAGAGGGCGGCATACAGGTAGCATCTATACAAATAGAAGAGATAGAAAATGAATATGCTAAAATGTTTTTAAAACTGGATGAATTCAGAAAGAGTGAGGAATGCTGTGCAAACAGAAGTACTGGCATTTGATGGAGTGTAACTGGGCAATAGAGACACGGAGTAATTTGCGTGGAGTTGATCCTGTAAGCAAGTGATGAGAAAAATTAAAAAGGGAACAAATTTGACACAGGGGTCACTGTGTACAGAGAGACTCTGAATCACAAAGGCCAAAACAGCAATCATCTTGATTGACTCCCAAACTTGAAGGAGATATCTATTTATCTATCTCTCTCTAGAGAGAGAGAGAGAGAGAGAGAGAGAGAGAGAGAGAGAGAAATAGACAGAAAGTCAGAAACAAGGAGACAGACAGACAGAGAGTGTAGTAATCATAGGTAGTAAAACTGAACTAAAATGTTACTAAGAAGGACCCAGAACATAGTGGGTGTGGTGAGAAATCCACATGCAATTAAGAGCTACCAGAGGGCTATCCGCATGGAATTTACACAAAGAACATTCATTTCAACTTGGCCGCTGTGAAAACTGTACAGGTGTGAGTGTGACTGTAGCCAGCCAGGTGTTTGTTCCATGGCAGCTTGCCACGTGTAGCTCTGGAACACAGCAAGGGTCATGTTAGAATATTAGTAAGAAGTGATCAGGTACAACTTAGGTTTTTGAGCTGGAGCCACCAGGGTGTGTGAGCATAATACTAGGATGGCCAGGGTGTTCCATCATATAGTGAACACTGAATGAATAATGGTTAAGTCATTAAAAGGAAGGGTTGAGCTGCCATTCTTGGTCCAAGGCAGACTCCATGTACTTTCTGATAGATGTCCATCTCCCTTCTTTCCTGCTCATCTGCTGCCTCTGGAATCTCACTGCACTTTAAACAGATCTTCTCATGCACACTAACCTTGGTGTCAGCAATATATATCTCTCTTTAACTCTCCTTCTAGCCTCTAAGGTCTATGGTATTGTTTTTATCTCTCACAGCTCTTGCATGTCTTACACATGTAACAAAATAAGTATGAGTTGTTCTGAGGAATGACTGAAAGCAGAAATGAAGTGAAGCAGAAAGTCAGGGAAGGAAGAGACCTTAGAGAAGTGGGTTACTCCTCAGTCCAGCCTCCCAGAACCCGAAGAGCTCTCCAGAGACTGAACAACAACACAGCTGTAGTTGCTAATCTCTGCCTCAATAGGAGGCTAAGAATGGAGTGTCCAAAGGCGATTTGAGGCTGACAACCGACTGTGACTCTGACTTGGGTTCTGAGAACAGGCTCTCCTAGCAGAAGCAGATTCCTAGCTTGCTCTGCCGCGTCCCAACTTTGTAATGTGTGTCTTAACCATTCCAAATCACAGCTTCCTCATGTGTAAAAGTGGATATAAAAGAAAGAGCTCTGATCTGGGTACTGGGAATCATTCTCATTGTTCTGACGAGTAGAGGACTTAACGTGCCCTCTGCCCTGCCCAAATGCTTTAACAGCACCAATCCATCGGTTGCCCTGACAAAGCTGTGAGTCAGGTACTGTACCAGTCCCCTGTTATGAATCACTAGCATAAAGCACCACAGCAACCAGCAAGAGAAAAAGCTCCCTAGACACACAAGAGAAGAAAAAAGAAAATGAAACATGGACAGGGAGCCAGAATTACCTGCTTGTTAAACTCAGTTTTTCTGCTGTTGTTGACCTGAATAAAACAAACCTTCATAGCTGCAATGTTCTCATTTTTAAAATAGACTGCTATAAGACACAATGAGACAAAGCCTGTAAAAGTACAAATAGAGGCAAAACTACCCTAATAGCATTGGTACATGCAGATGTTGGCAGAGTTAAACTGGATTTTTAACTGAACTGTGTAAGAAATCAACATATTTAAAGGTGGTATTCTTAGGACAAAGTATGCTGTCTCTAAAGAGAGTTCTCTGACCACTGGAAAAAGTCATGAAGTCGTGGCTTAGGACTATCTCACACTCAGATGAATGTGGTATGTGTGTGTGTGTGTGTGTGTGTGTGTGTGTGTGTGTGTGTGTATATATGTGTCCGTGTGTGCAGGGTTATATGCATGCCCATGATGTGCATTCATTATGATAGCAGAGTAAGACACAAATTGTCTTCTGTAACTCTATTCCTATAAAATGGGGTCTCTCACTGAGAGCTTAAGCTATGTTGACTGGCCAGCAAGATTACTGATATTTATTCATGTGCCTGAAAATCTTTATGTAGTTGTTGAGTTTCAAACATGGATCCTAATGTCTGCCAAGCAAATAATCTTACCAACTGAACATCTGTACTACTCTCTACACTGCACATTTTAGCTGGAACTGAAAACTTCTGTAGCTGAAGCGCTTAATTCAGTTCTAGTTTTATCTACCCTAGGATGTCTGAGACAGTTCATTGGGGTCTTGTGTGAGAGTTCTTTCTCCAACTAAGAAATAACTGTGCCTCCGCTATCACCTGTGATCCTTCTGGACACTGCATAGGAAGGAATCTTATCATTTTCATACATATGCATAGCTCAGGGGATATTCCTGAAACTCACTTTGCTCCTAGACTTTTCTCCGGGTATGTCTGACCACTAGCATGAGAGTACAATGTTCTTCTGTCTGTGCATTGCCTTGTACACTCTCTAATTGGTTGAGTGTCCCTTTCCTAATATTTCAAAGTGAAAATATAGAAGTCCAGAGATAGGATGGCTAATTAAAGTTGCTCTTTCCTTCTGGGAGACAATTATCTTTCTATGTACTACACACATGTGTGCATGTGCGAGTGCACTCCTGCACACACACATACGTACACACTTTCATGAACCATTATCCCAATGAGCTTTCTTTTTCCTAGTGCAGTAGAGTCACTATGTGTGGATTTTACTTTAGACTTCTTCTTCCTTAAAGAAATATTTCCTGTCAAAATAATTTGGGGATTACCAATCTTTGTATGGTTGGCAGAATAATAGTCCCCCTAAAAATATCTACATCTGAATTTCTAAAACTTGGGGATGTTTTAGGTCATATAGTAAAGGGTATTTAGGTCTAGTGAAATTAAAATTGTCAGTCAGGTGGTCATAAAGGAAGTACTATATTCTTTATTATTCTGTAGACCTGATACATAAACAAACATGGTGGCCAGGGATGCAGAACAGTTCATGTCTGAGCGATGATGCACGGTGGAAAAGACCCACAGGATGATCACCCAGGAGGCCACCAAAAGCTCAGACAGGCTGGAACCTCTGGAAACTAGAGAAAGAAAGACAGTAGACGCTTGCTTTAAGCTTGCTCAAGGAATGCAGGCCACCCGTACCGTAATTTTAGCCAGTGATAGCCAGTTCAGACTCTGGCTTCAGAATTTCAGATAATGAATCTGTGTTATTTTAAGCAACAAAACCTGGAGTAATTTGTCATAGTAGCAATAGAAAAATGGATATAGCATTATCCATTTGCAGCATTACACTCACAGAAAATAAGCAACCTGAGAGAGATCAGCTGAGATGCTAAGTTTGAGTAGACATGTCATGAAGATATTTCAAGAAGAAAGAGACTCTTTCCATTTCCCAAGCTTCTGCATTTGAAGAGGAAGGGTTGAACACATTTTTTTCTTTGCTGGTTTATTTTAAAAATTAAGACTTGGATGATCGTGGATAGGTGATGAGTTAAGAACACTGACTGCTCTTCCAGAAAACACAGGTTCAATTCCCATGCACTTGGCAGTTACCAAACATCTGTAACTCCAATTTCAGAATATCTAACATCCTCTGCTGGCCTCTGCAGGCACTGAATGCATGTGATGCACAGACATACATGAAGGCAAAACCCTCGATACACACAAAAGAAAAACAAGAAAATATTTTTAAAAGTAAGGCTCAGTCCATTTCTTCATTCATAGGTAGCTCCAGCGTCACTGGCTGCTACTTCACAATGGATCCTGGAAGCTATGCCTCCATTGTTGTTCCTGAGTTACGACAGTCAACATTTAAAAGCAGTAACACAGAAACAAGTAATATAGTCTATCCTTCAGGACAACCTCACCTGCTTTCATTTTGAGGTCAATTTCTCTGATATTCTCTCTAGAAGTTCAATCTTCTGTAGTGTGCATTTCTTTCCTGCTTGTGAAAAAGCTAGTGTATATGTGTTTTAACTCCTGTTGGCACAGGTGGAAGAGGACCAAAGCCCTGGCCATGCCTCCTTGCTATCAGGCCTCAGCCAATAACCCCAGAGGACTCACACTAAGAGAACCAATGCCAGCCATGACCATGACCCACTTCCTGCATCCCAGTGGACCTTCTCTAGTCATCCATTCTCTCAGTCCTCTGGTCAGCATGAATGGAGAAGGTGGGCAGCTCTCAGCTCTGAGAGAGAGGACATGACTCATGGGTTTCATTCACTCTGACACAACAGAACAGGAACATGATCTCAATGATAACTATGTCTTTCTTCATACATGCTTGTGTGCTCACTACCAATGGAGATGGCATAGGAAAAGGAGGGAGAGAAGGCAATTGGGAAAGAAGACATGGAAAAAAAGTGGATTTGGAAACATTTTGAAAAAGGAATTTTGGGGACTTCGAAAAATATTCCGTGAAGTCCTTACAAGTCTATAAAACAAAGTATAATCCAGAACATTGCTCATTATCTCTGCAGATTTAGAATGCATTTAAGGCTAAGCTTGCTGGGTTCAATTTCCCAAAGCCCTGCTCTGGTGCAAGGAATGAGGTAATGCAGTGTGAAGAACACTCTCCAGGCTCTGAGCATCATGCATGCAAGAACTGAGAAAATAAAGCTGATGGCATGGGTGTGATGAGTCCAGGCAGCCAGGACTCTGTGAGTGGGAATGTGCCTCCACTTAAAATCAGACCTTGGAGATAGGACTAAACGCAGCGTGGCTGGTGCAGTGTCCATGGAGATGCCATCCACTCCGTTTTTTTAAAGCCTCTGCTCCTTTCCAAAGACCATGTTGAAGCAGTTGCTAAGAAAGCCAAACTGAACCGGTTCTCTGTGTGTGTTGCTGCAAGGACTCTAGCCACTGCTGGAGCAAGAAAGTAAAACTAATTCGAGAGAAATAATTGTCTGCCTGGCGCCTTTTCTGTAGTCCTTGCTTATTCCTGCTGTAGACCACAGCTGGGTGATCGGTGGATTGCTTCAATCTAACACAAGCCCCATTCATTTTCAGGTTCTTGAATCTCTCACAGCCAGCCATAGGTTTGGTTCTTTCTTCTCTTACGTGTCTCCCTTCCCCCTTTCTGATTCTCTCTCCACTCCCTTCAAATTCTCTCCCTCCTCCTTCTATTTGGAGTCCCTCCATGAAATCATTTCTTTCTTATTTTTCATTTAACCCTGCTAAAGGAAGGAATAAACATTTAGACTTCGGGATGGCATTAGGGACATCTTATGTTTTTGAAGACCAGTGACATGTTAAAACATGTTAATCATTGTGCAATGATTGTGATTTATTTTAAGAAGACATTTTAAAAAAGATAATGTTCATACAGAACACACACATTCCTTTACATATATGATTCCTGCATTTTGAGTGAGGGATCCTGAGGCCAGGCCCCAGTTCTTCCATATCTGGCATGGAGTTCTGGAACAGTTACTTAAGCTTTTGTATCTCAGCATCTTCAAATATAAGTGTTAATATTATTATATTAACTATCTCTACAGGATAGTACGGCAGTTCATAGAGACAGTCTGTATAATGCATACAGTACATCGTATGCCAATTAGTAGGGGCTCAGAGTTATTCATATATTGGTTATAATATAGTAAATCAAAAGATAATCATTATTGTCATGGAGAATCTCTGTCCTAAGAGAAACCAGCAAGGTGGTATGTAACAGTTTTTAGAGAGAGGCCACATACAAAAGGATGTGAAGAGAGACAAGACATTGCATGCTTGGAAGAGAAGAACGAACCAGGAACCCATGCAATTGAGGTCAGGAAGGAGACAAGAAGGGGAGGGAAGAGCAGGGAACTAAGGGAGGGAAGAGATTGAAGGGGGAGGAAATGAAAATAGGGGGGAAGAGGAGGAGGAGAGTTGTGTGTCACCAAAAGGTGATCTTCAGATGAAAGTTTATCAAACATCTTAACAACCAGATAATTTCTTTTTATGATGATTACATAATGTACATGCTCTGATCACAAGACACCTAGAAACTATTATAATAATACATTGTGTAATGTTGCTGCAAGTTTCTTAAGATGCAAGGGAGTTTCCCCTCAATTCACTGTCTTAAAATGTGATCAGCCTTATGGATTCAAGAGAGCACTCGGATGGGAAGGTTGTGTTGCTTAATTGTTTAATGGACATCCATATATGTATTTTTGAAAAATCCATTAAAGACACATTTAGCAATCTTTCAGACTGATTCCTGAGCTAAGTGAAAGCATGAGGCTTGTTTGGCCAGATAATTCCCATGGAGACCATACAAGGAGTTCCTCAGTGTAACCTAGGAATTGCAAGATGAAAAGGCATTCAGTATCTCAGGGCAGAGAAGTGGTTTTTGGGTAGAACAGAGTCACCTGAGGGTGAACAGTTTCCCCTATTGTGGTGAAAAAATCTTTTAATTAGAAGAGACCCAAAAAGTCGCTTGTCGACATTGTCTGTCCCGTTGCTTTCTCTGTGGGATTCTGATGTTAAGAGGCCTCTTCTAACTACTGCCCAGATAATCAATAGTTTGTGGATACCCTTTGTCCTGCAGGGAAGGCTTTATACTTTCAAACTCATTTATAAATACCTGTGTTAGGTCTCTTTCTTCATTGGAACCTCCCCCAAAATGCCAACCATGCTGATGGCTTACTTTTCTTACCTTCAATTAACTGAGAGAATACATTTTTTCCTCATATCTGTTTAATTTCTTAATGTGTCATCCTAGTATTACCTGTATTAATCTGACAAGATTTAGATAAGCTTGGAGATTTAAAGTCATTTTGTTTTTTTACCTGAGCCCTTAGATCTCCAAGAAGTAGATTTTGCCTCTTTTTATGCATATTCATTTATTTTATGGATATAACTGTTTCCCATATGGGTATATATATATATATATATATATATATATATATACATACATACATACGTGTGTGGGGGGGGTGTAGGAGATGCATAGCTGATGCCCAAAGAGGTCAGAAGAAGTTGTGGGATCCTCTGAAATTGGAGGTACACAGTTTCGAGATGTCATGTGGTTTCTGGGAACTGAATCCAGGTCATCAGCAGAAGCAGTAAGTGCTCTTAACCTCTTAACCACCCCACCAACTCCAGCATCTGTATTTTTAATAGGAATTATTTCAAAAGGTGTGTGTGTGTGTGTGTGTGTGTGTGTGTGTGTGTGTGTGTGTGTGTGTGTAAAGACATCTTTTCTCCTTCTCCCTTATGTTTATTAGCTGGACCTGCAAATTAGAGTAACAAGACAAATTAACAGGGTAAAACCAAAGAGTTTATTAACACATGTAATGTGTATAAATTTGGGATACTCAGACATTCAGACAAAGTTTTCTGTTTATTTGGTTTTGGGTCTTTGGTTTTTTTTCCGAGACAGGGTTTCTCTGTGTAGCCCTGGCTCTCCTGGAACTCGTTCTGTAGACCAGGCAGCCTTGTACTTAAAGATCTGCCTGCCTCTGCCTCTGAAATTCAAGTGCTGGGATTAAAGGCGTGCACTACCACTACACTGCAACTCAGACAGAATTTTAAAAGTTAGACCTTGCAGATTATATGCCATCTCAACAAAGAGTGATACATTGTGAAGAAATGTCAAAAAAGAAGTGGATTTGTTCTTTTAGGGGTGATAAATTACAGAAAGTAAAATATATGGTGGAAACTAATGAAAATTAAGAGCTGTATAGGCTCAGCTCAGTGCTGCACAATAGAGGGAGAGTGCCTGCCAAGGAGGAATTTATGTATTTATCCCTTGTCACATTAGACAGAAAGTGAAAGTCACATATCTCTTTTCATATATCTTCCATGTCTTAGTTACCTTCAGCTCAAAATAATCCGTATAACAAAGTGACATATACTGAAATGGCCATTCTCTACACTATCAATTATTTTTTAAGTTTAACGAGGTCATATGTACAATATAATCTTGTTTATATTTCTGAAGAAATAGTAGAATAGGCAAGATTGACAGCTAATATGTCTTTAAAAGCATTTTTTTCTACTGTGCCCCATTTAGTTGTGTATTTATATGGAGTCAAGAGTATTGTGGTTGCATTGTTGCACAACTCTGACTGGTTTAGTACAAATGAAGGCGGGGTAACATTTTAAGAAGTTAAAAAGGCATGAAACTGATCAGGTATTATAACTGATAACATCTCAGACAGAAGCTGCCACTAAAAAGAAGGAAATAATCAGTTTTATGTTTCAGTAAGTCATCTCCTTTGAGAGATTGAAGGATCACAGTGGATCCGTATCATAAAAGTAGAAATCTACACTTCTCTTTCTCTGGCTGGTCCACAGATGTGGCCTCACTCGCTTCAAGTAACTGTTCACTTCTCTAAAAGCTTTTGCCAGTATTTTTACCTCACAGTCCCTTACCAGAGCCCACAGATAAAGAACTGGCCACTATTATGAAGAGTGAATGGAGTGGGGAAGGGCAGATGTATAAGACCTAACACCTATGATATCTATGTTTAATGCCAATTTTTCCAAGTGCTATTACTGAGCACAGACACATTGCTTAACTATTTAAATCTTGAATTTCTTCTCTGTTGATCAGAGTAATAATATGAATAATAAGATTTATGAAGGGACAAGGTTTATACAGAAAATTACTGGCACAATACAGATATTGATGGCTATTATATGTTGAATGAATTGCTTTCAAGGTTTTAAGCCCTGACTTTACCCTGTATTGATATAACCTTGCAAAAATAACTTCATTTCAGTGCCATTTTGTTTTTACTTTTTTTAAAGCAAAATATGTGGTTGAATGGTGGTTGGGGAGATAGTACTTTTGAACATTTAATCCAAAATGAATACACCCTCATAAGGGACAGCAATAGGGGCTCAAGTTTATTCCTGGTACCCAGGAAGAAAAATAGCTCTGTAACTATGGTAATCAACAAGCAAGTCTTTCTGGGGCAAGAACTAGAACCCAACTAGGGCAGGAGTAACACACCCAGGAAAGGGCACAGCTACTTCATCCAATGAGATCCTGCAGAGCCTCATAAGAGTTAACATTCCAGTTATCTCCCAAGTCCTAAGGTGGAGCGAGGGTACCATGGACTGTGCTCAGATATCCACATTGCATGTTAGTTTTCATAGCTGCTAGGTCAGAAGGTTGTAGCATTTCTGTTTTAACCTGGCAAAACTGAGGGTCATAAGGAGTTGTTTCCCTAAGCAAAGCAGACCCAGGATTTAGTTCAAGTCTGTATAACCCAAGTGTGTCTGACATCCTATTTCTAGTAAGAATGAGAACTATTGTCGTTCACAATGTTTACCTCTGTTTTAAAACTCTTGGCACCACCCCTCATATTTGATTTATCCTCCTGTGCTCCTATTGTGTCTTGTAGCTATATCTATTCCATAGGCCACTGCACTCATTGGTCACCTTCTGTCCAGTGTCTCATCTCCTACTAAAATTTCCCCGAAACATAGGATGGGAATTGTTCATTATTTTAGCAATAGGATACCATTCAAAGCTGATAGTGGCAGCTGGATAAACACCAGGGAATAACTGGATAGATACCTATTGCTTCTCAGGCATGATGCCCACAACTTGGCAAGCATGTTAACTTTGGTTTATTAGCCTGTAAAATGAAGATGATAATAATACCTATCTCACTGAGCTATGGGGAGTAAGTTAATTCTTGTTACTTTGCCATACATTTGTGCCCATAGTAAGTGCTTAGTAAATGTTAACTGCTATTAGAGCCAGTTTGTTTCCCACAATTCCCTTTAAATTAAGAGCTTTAACTGAAGTATCATGATACTAAATTCAAGAATGTGAAATGTTTTCAAACAAGTTGAATGTATTCCAGAAGCTCACAGAACATAGGGGCACAAAGTGAGTTCCTTAGGGGTCTGAGATATGGCCAGAAAGCACTCATGGATTCCAATGAACTACAGGTGTCTACAGTGTCTGTCCTGATTTTCCTTGCAATTCCACCAGTATTGATGGCCTAGAATTAGGCAGATCGGAGAAAAGCAACTGAATGAATAAGCCAGTGTGGTTCTGGCATGGACCAGAGTCCCGGACATTCCTTCAAAGCTGCCTCTTGCCTTGGAGTGGCTTTGAGACTGGAGAGTGATAGGATCTTTGGGGCTAAGGGCAGACCAAGATTTCCCGTTGATCAGGATTGCTGGAGTCAATGTACACTCTGATGTATTCTGAAGCAGACTCTTAACAAGAGGACCTTGTTTTTTTCTTTTAAGCAAGCACTGTGATTTTTATCATCAATGAAGTTTGGGAAACTTTGCCTAGCAGAAACTGAGGCTAGACTTCAGAGTGGTGCTCATCCTCTGCCCCTTAAGTGGTCTTCTCTGCCCTGCCCTCTATCTCTTTTGCTGTGTAAACCTGAGGACTCAGTGGGTCTTGCTATAGTGTGCTTAGGGACCAGAACAGCGGGAGTGGCAGAGTTGATCTTGGCTACGTAGTCGTGGAAATGTTTCAGTATTATACTTTTCTCCACACACACAAAAAGAAAGCAGTCACAGGGACTTTGGCACCAACCACTCACTAGAACTGCCCCTCCACCCTCTCCATCTAGAGAGCAGGCTGAGCTTTCTCCCAGAGGAAGCTCTGGGAAGCAAGAGCAGCGGCTGTAGCAGAAAAGGGACACTGGTGCTTCCCAGGCAGCAAACTAGCTCACACAGACTTGCCCAGCCTGGCATCATCAATGCTTGGAGCACTAGCTCTCCAGGGCAAGTTCCTTGGGAGTGTCTTTTCTCCACGGACCCTGAAAAGTCTAGGTTCTCCAACAGATGTTTCTCCCTCAGCTCTGAACTCAGAACACCCACCTGCCTGCTGCAGCGCAGGGTCCGGAGCCTGGATGCGCTGTAGCTGAACTGAGCCCCTCCAAGCAAATGCAAGCATCAGCATGAGAGGCTGGACTTTAGCCCAGGTCTGTCCTCACCCCGGGGGGCCGCCTGCTTGGCACTGTGCATCTGTGAGAAGCCGCTGCTCACTTTCCCCCCTTGCAAGTCTTTGTTCCAAGCCAGACATTGCTCGGATTCTCTAATTAACTCCCTCCACTCCAAAGGGGTCCGGAGGCTGTGATGCTCTGAGAGCTTAGAGGATGCTGACTCTAGAGTGGGAGTCGGAAGGACTGCAAACAGTGGGTATTGTTGTGATTATATGTGCATCTCTGAAGCTGCTCCATTTGCTGGGACTGATTGATTTTTCAGAAGGTAAAGTGGTCGCTCCCAGTCTGTGCGCTTGGTCAGGTCTGGTTCCGAACTGGATACAGATGCTGCCGAAGTTGCAAAGGCTTAATGCCCAAAGCAAAAGTTTTAGAATATGCATGCTTGACATAGAGAGCAGCCTAGCACCTGGACAATTCATTTCTGTTTACCTGGGCAGCCGATACTGGGAGGGAAGTGTTTTGTAGCCTTCTCTTTCTACTTGAATTGGTTTTAGGGTGATTTGTGGGTTAAATGTGTCATCCTGAGTGCTTGCTCTTGGTTGTCAAGTTCATTTTGGCTACCACACCTTGAGGTCATTGGTGATTCCTTCCTCTGGAAGAGTCTTGAATTGTGAGGGAAATGCTGTGTGTGTGTGTGTGTGTGTGTGTGTGTGTGTGTGTGTGTGTGTGT
>CABHPQ010168967.1:0-18540 GCA_902168405.1 Peromyscus aztecus | reverse complement strand
TGTGTGTGTGTGTGTGTGTGTGTGTGTGTGTGTGTGTGTGTGTGTGTCATTAGTTAGGAGTGGCTGGGGTAGAGCAGGGCTGCTGATTATGATATGAGATGATATAAACTGGAGTTAAATGGGTGTTCAGCAAGAATTTGCTTTGAACACTTAATTTGCAAGTGTTTCATTTGCAATTGCCAATGAGCCACTTTAATCATTTGTCTCCTGACCAGGGAACCTGTGCATACAAGGACAGCACGATGCCTCTGAGATGTTATCTCTCTAATAAAAATCTCACCTTTACTATCCCAAAGTCAATCCTATTATTGAAATAATGGCTATCTAAAGAAAAAAGTTGATTAACTTGGCTTTTAACTATTTGAATATACATCTACTTGGAAGTTTTGAACTTTAGTCACCTGATGTTAATTCTGTATACAAGCTCTCATTTTTTCTTCTTAAGTGAAAGAATTCAGACTCTGGAGTCCTTGCTCATGTTACTTCCAGTTACATGTATGCTGAGCTATGAACAATCATCTCTCACATGGTATATGATGAGGGATATGGAAATATTTAACTTTCTACACTTATAATAATCATTCTAATTTTGAGAATGATAGCTATGAAGACATCATCACCAGTTACATCTGGTACATGTGTTGTTTCTCATAAAATGTTAATATTTATCAGTATATTATAAATTCAGTGTCCCTTCCCCCCTACAGAATAGGTTCAATAATGTATGATGTTGTTAAGTCAAAATCCATGCAAAGTTCTCAGGCAATTTTCACATTTTTAAAGTATTCACAATACATAACAAGTTCTGCTTATATATAATGAAAAGGGTATTGTAACGAGATGAAATAAGACCAAAGAAGTTGATTTCTTCCTTATTTTACACATTAATTCCATTTAACTCCTAATTGAAAAACAGTACATAAGAAAACTTCTAAGTATGTTAAACAACGGTCTTTAATTTTCTTGGGATTCTGCCTCAATGGGTTAACATGGTGTTTATGTATATCCAAATAGAATAATTTCAATTTCTACAATCACAATAATATGCATTAATATCAAATTAGTCATCTATTAGTATTTGTTCTCTGGATGTGGTGTTCTCACAGTTAGTATATTGTGATCAAGGAGGCTTGCTTTAGAGACGGGTACCAAAGTTCAGAACCACCATGGAGATATTTGAGGAATATCAACTTTGCCAGTACTGTAAGACATTAGCTAGTTTTTCTGTCATTGGTGATCGCATTATAGAAAGTTTACAATTAAAAGCTTCAAGCTAAAGACCTGAGGCAATGACACTGATTTTCCATTTTAAATCAGTTAAATTAAGTGTTGGGATTGACACTTCAAGTTAGAGCTTCAAATGTGTAGTAATAGAATTGTAAACCTAACTCCTCCCTAATAGATTCAATGAATTTTGAGTTGATTTGAAATGACAGCCTTGGGGTGGATATCCAAGTTATTGTTACAGATATACTTGAGTTTCTCTATGTTCCCATAAATACAGATATACCTACATATTTATAAATATTGAGTGTCATGTACAATAATCTGAGATAAATCTGTGTTCAATGAACAAGTCTTAATTATGTACAGTGTCACCATATATAGCATAAGACCCATATTCATTTTGGTATGAAGAGAGAGATTGGTTTTACCCTATAATACATTTTAAATAATGCTGGTCCAATCCAACTCTCTTAGTTTATATAGATAATAAACAAAGGTAGGTGATTTATCAAAAACCAAGCCATCTGGGAACTGAAAGAAGACCAAAGTCAAATACCACTGAGTGCTACAGATTGCTTTTCTTACCACAACCTTCTGTTCTTTCACTGACTTCTTCTAACATATGTAAAGAGAATAAATAAAAACATACACAGAGAGATTTTTCTTGTCTAGAATTAGCTCTAAAGACCAAACTTCAGCCATCAGGGAGAAATACACTCACAGAAAATAAGATCATTCAAGAGCCAACTGATTTGTGCGATGTTTGGACCCCAATCTAAGTATGGGATCTAAGCATGCTAAGACTCCTGACCCTCATTACAGATTAGAACAAAAAAACAAGTAGTCTCCTAAGCGTCCTTCTAAATTCTGCATTGAACTTTAATCATCATTGACGTATATATACAGTAAGTCCATGTAGAGTCAAGTGATAATGAGATTCAGGAAGGATATGATAGTTGCAACTGAGCCTTTCTATATACACTTCTTCACAATATGACAATCTCTAAGTTTAGATAAAACCAACCAGAGTCTACAATTACCAGCCATGTTGGGAATCAAGAAAAATGGCAGCTAAAATTCAAGCTATGAAATACCACATTAATTCTTTGTACTGGCAATCACTAAAAAGCAGACCAGAGCCAGGTATGGAGGCTAATGCTATTAACCTCAGCACTCAGAGCACAGATACAGGAAGATTTCTGTGAATTCAAGGCCAGCCTGTTCTACATAGCAATTTCAAGGACAGCAGGACTTCATAGAAAGACTGTCTCAAAAACCAAACAAACAAATCAAACAAACTAACTAACAAAAACAAAAACAAAAAAAACACCAGACACTGGCTATACCAAGTTAGATTGCAAACCATTTCACTGAGGTTATGACACCAATCAATAAAATGGTTCACAATATGCCTAACTTGGAAGAGTCTGCCATAGAAACAAATGGTGAGAAAAACTATTCCCCATATTAAAATAGTTTTCCAGGTTTGACAAATTTAAATTTAAAATCTTCAATTTAAATGCAATATTTAGGAATCAAAGTTTTTTTTTTGTAAAAATAAAAAACTAAGATGAGTAATGGAGGTTGGAGAGATGTCTCTGTGGTTAGGAGCACCAGCAGCTCTTTCAGGGGACCAAATTTGATTCCCAGCACACACTTAGTAGCTCATAACTATATGAAACTCTTATACCTTCTTCTAACCTCCCAGGGCATCAGGCATGCAAGTAGTACAAAGATGTACTTGCATGAAAGGCATATATACACATAAAATGGTAATACAAAATGAATAATGAGGTATTAATATAATAACTGAGGTTTTACACATAGTCACTAAGAAAAGAATTAGGGAAAACATAAGATTGATATCATTTCATACTTTTGGAATGTCATCAATATCATATTGCATCCTGAATATGAATGTTGAATGTTGGGTTTTGATTGATATGATGAGATGCTGAAAGTGAGCTTTAATGGAAGATTCCCTCAGAGACCTCACATCATAGTAACAGAAATCATTCTCAAAGACATTAAAAAAAATAAAATTCTGAGCATAAACCTAGGCAATGTTTCTTGGAGGCAGCATTAATGTGGGAAATCTTTTTAAAAAAGAGGTCTATGGGAGGCTTTCTTAGAAAAATAGAACTACTGCATAGCACCTAGAAGTGAAAAAAAATAATTTCTCAAATTGGAGAATGAGGGAGGGGAATTCCAGTTTGAAGAAAGCTAAAGCTGCATTCTTATGCCCTAGCACTGGGTGGAATATATGGATACAGGAGGGGAATGTTTATACCATTTAGAGCTGTGACTGATAAGGCCACAGAGCATTGGTTCCAGTTACACTTATTCCCTAACTCCTCAGAGCCATTGACTAATGCTTCAACTTTGACGAAATAATTAAGGGTAAGAAATATTTCACATAGATTATCCAGAGGGTAAGTAAAACTCTGTTTGGAACAGAAAAATTAGCTAAACAATTTATAATTCACATGAGAAAGATGAAAGACCATAGAATTTTCTCCACAACAAAATACAGTTTCAGCAGAAATTCCCAATTAATACAATATCTGTGGCCTGCAGCTGTTCTAAAACAACTTGACTTTAAATATCTTGCTTATGAGATAAGAAATGTGGAAGACACAGCTCATAGTTCTTCATATAGGAGCTCCATTGTGGAGAGACTGAAAAATTCTGATAGATGAAAGGATCTATCTATCTTGCAGTATTTTCAATTGTTCTGCGTATTTTAGAAAAATTTCTATAACCAAATATAGAAAAACACAATGTAATCTACCATATATGCCTCAAGCAGTTTCAATAATGATTCATATCTGGACATATGTATCTTAGCAATAGTATTATTCATTTTTTTTTATTTTCTGCACTATGTATTCTGTTTAACCCCAGAAAATGAAGATGGATAGAAGATGAGTATTCACCTTAAAGAACTCTTAGTTGAAAACGGAGACTGGGCAGACAAATCGATAATATATATTATATATGTCATGTAACATATGATATATATAATAAACACACACACACACATATATATATGTATATAAAATAAGCCAGCTATCCCATGAAGATTGTAACTAAATCCAAACAGAAAATTCAGAAACATTCAGAGATGGACAAGATAGAGGATCCTTTAAGCTGTCTTGTTATTGATAAATAGAAACATATCGAATTCATATGCAAGAAAGGTGCTTATGCAAGTACTATATATAAGGCAATGGGTGACATAACACTGCTGTAGAAACACAAGGACCTGGTGCACCATATGGGATTCCTGGAACAACAACAAGAATGTGTGAAAAGTAGACACAGTCTTATTTCTCCTTGGTTTTGATCATCTATGATGTTTAGCACTGTTACACACACACACACACACACACACACACACACACACACACACACACACACCAATAGCACAAATATAATTTACTTCATGCACTAAGAGTAGAATCCAAGACCTGCAAGGATACTTTCAAGTGTCCCTGGTAGCCTTAAAATTGTTTATTACCTGATTACAATTTTTAAGATTTATTTTTCTAATTTCATAGGAAAATTCCTCTCCTACTGAATTCTGTGATGACCTATGACCCTAGGAATTAATTTAAGCTGAAATATCTAGTGGTGAGCAGCAGATGCCTGACTCGGATGGACTTTAGTTTGGATGGGAAAACAACACATCCAGTTTTGAAACTAGGAAAGCATTTTAGATGTATAGCTACAGTTTATCACATATGCATGAAGCACCTACTGTGTGGAGGGGAATTGAAGACAACAGGATATTATTTTCATGTCCTTAAGAAGCTTACAAATTGCTTAGAGACCAAATGGCTCATGAATAACTTTTGCAAGATGGGAAAATATCTTGCTATACAAAAAAGCAAAGCTTCTAGAAAATTACAAGACTCCTCCTATCCTTTCCTGGTTGCTAGATTTCAGGGATGGGAAGTCGGGGTTTCATGAATGAAGGTGGTAATATTTGAAAGCTCAGGAGTTAAAAGATCAAAGACTTGGACCATTGGTAGAGACTGATGCTAAAGTTAGAGATATCAATTATAAATTTTATAAAATGCAGCTTCCTAAGCTGTCTTTTGAGAGTCACATTGGCAGGAACAGTAAATAGGTCTGTGGATCTAGTTAAACACCAGGTGTCTTCTCTGGACTTGGCAAACTGCTTCAGACTGATATTCCTTGGGACTATGATTCCATTTTACCCATTTTCAGAACTCATTCCCTGTCCAATTAGGTGGAGAAGAGCTGCAACCTTTACTGGGTGGTGAAAGTAAATGTACGGAGCAAAGGTTTCTATCTCTTAGTCCCTTGCAGCCATAGACATCATCAGAAAAGCATAGCTGTGGTTGAATAGGTTGATGTGACTTCCCACTGAAGGGAGATATACTGCACTACACAGGAAATGTAGAGCATATCGAAAAGAGGGTATCGGCAAATATCAATGATTTTGGAGTCTATGGTGAGTACATTTGAAGAGGATTTAAGGAAGCAGGGCATTGATCTGTAGTGTGTGTTGCTAGGAAGATAGTGACTATCTCATGGGTCATCTTAATCTCATCCACAAGTAACAAAAAGTGGACTAAAGTGAAGGCTATAGTTAGTACAGAAGAGATAGTTCTTTGTGTAGTAAAAGAATAGTCGTTCTTCTGATTGAAAGATTCTGTTTTTATCTCTATTCAGATGTGATTTCATAATGGCCTTGTTTTAGTCTGGATCAGTCATGGAGATAGAACAATGGACTCTGATGTCCATATCCTGTGCATTCTCCATATTTCCCATGAGAACACTAACATGAACTAGTAAGCCAGGCAAGCCCCTGCTAGACCCCAATGCTGCTTGTCCATCTCAAAGAGGATAATGAGAAGAAAGTGAGGGCAGAGAGGTCAGGAGGTTTGATTTTCAAACCCAATTCAGTAACTCCATGCAAATTACTAATTTCTTGATTGAATTCTAGTTCCTTTCTCTTTAAAATGCTGCTGCTGATGCCTTGTCTCCAAGATGTTGCAGGGAATGCAAAAACTGTAAGGAAAATACTGAGTTCTGTGTCTCACCCATGAACAGGAGCCCATGATCACCTACCTTCTAACTATGTTGGATAACAAGAGCTGTTTAAATTCCTGGGGCTAGACCAGTGGCTCTTAAGTTTCAGATGTCTCAGTACTAACTTGATAGCCCAGGAAATCACAGGTTCTGGTGTTTCACCCTGAGTTTCTGATTCAGTGAGGTCATGATGGGATCTGAGTCCTTACATTGCTGGTGATTTCTTCAGTTGGTATTGCTTGTCAAAGGACCACAGTTTAACAACCACTGAGTTAGTCAACGGTTCTGAGAGACTAGACCTTCTGAACCTGTAACAAGACCTCCAGTTTAGTGAAGTCCTTCATCTATTAGACCTTATTACAAAGTGTTTAATGGCCATATTTTTCTATATTAAGTTTATTAGTTTTGTGGGCCATAAAGCCTGACACAACTCTTTAGGAAAAAAAAGTGTGGACAAAGCTACAGCAAAGCTTTATTAATGCTTAAATTAGAATTCCACAATATGCTCATATACCAATAAATACTTTTTTGTTTAAGTTGGAAATGGTCAGTATGTTTGTCTTAATTTTTATGTCTTTAGACTTAGAGGCTATTAAAATATTTTTTATTCATTTTACATACCAACCACAGATCCCCCTTTCATCCCTCCTCCTGTTCCCCCAACCCCTGCCTCCCCTGACACCTATCCCTCATCCCCTCCTCAACAGGGTAAGTTCTCCCATGGGAGGACAGCTAAGCCTGGTATATTCAATTAAGGTATGACCAAGTCCCTCCCCACTAAATCAAAGGTGAGTAAGGTGTCTGACCATAGGTAATGGGATCCATAAAGCCAGCTAATGCACCAGGGATAGATCCTGATCACACTGCCAGGGGCCCCTCAAACCGACCCAGCTACACAACTGTCTCCCATATGTAGAGGGTCTAGTCTGGTCCTATGCAGGTCCCATAGCTGTCAGTCTAAAGTTTGTGAGCTCCTTTGACTTTGGTTCAGTTATATTTGTAGATTTCCCCATCATGATCTTGACCCCTTGCTCATATAATCCCTCTTCTCTCTCTTTGACGGGACTCCCGAGCTTGGCCTAGGGCTTTGTTGTGGATCTCTGCATCAGCTTCCATCAGTTACCATGAAATACTTGTTAAAGTTGTTTTTTAGTTACTTCTATGTAAAGCAATCCTTATCTGGCATGTGGTACAAAAAAAAAGGAAAGAAATAGAATAGATTTGGCATATACTAGCAGGGCTATCCTTTGTTTATCCTGTAAACCTAATAATTCTGTAGTTCTTATAACTTTTTATATAACTTTAAACTCAATATTAGAACATCAATATGTCTATATTAGATTACTAAGCCTTCATAAATATTTAACATTTATGTTATATTTTATAATACTTTAGCTTTATAGTTTTCTCAGTATTTGAAAAATTATATAATAAAATCTTTCATATGATGTTGCTTATGTATGTAGTATGATGTTTTTAGGTTAGAATCTTGCAAGAATAATTTTTGGTAGGACAAGAAAATAAATTCCTTTAACTATCTTGACATTTATATAAGGTGTGTTTGTTTTATAAAGTGATCACACAAATTCACTTGTTTCACTGACATGTGGAGAGGTTGTTTTTAGGTGATTTGAACTTACCAGATTATCAAAACAGCACTAAAGGACACTCAGTCCCCTATTTTGAAGGCAGGCTCTAAAGACGATGTTGGGAATTTCAGTATTATTGACAACTGGTGTTTTCAAAATACTGTTTTACTGGACTGCTAACATCATTTACAATATATTTGGAAATTTAACTCTGTTCAGGCAACATTCTCATTGTAGCTTGAAGATGCTCCACCCTCTTTCTTCTCGTTTTAATTAGAATGTGCTTCTCTTATGAAAAGGGCTCAGCTATTTGTCAAATATGAAATCTAACCCATCGATCCTGGCAATGAGAAAGAATTAGATTATTCAATTTTTAAAAGATGGAAATTTTTGTACAAATTAATTTAGATTTGTAGATCTCTAAAAAAACTGATGTTGTGAAATTATTGCTTTTCATAGTCACACTAATGTTTTCTAAGCCTTAAAGAATATGGGCCAGATAATGTCTCATTTTAAGTTTATACCTATGTTGTTGTTTGAGTATGAAATGTTACCCAAAGAATGTCATCCTCAGAAGGCTATGTCCCTAGCTGGTTGATTTGGTCATTATGAGGTGGTTGCATCAGTAGGGCTGTGACCTAATCACTCCTAAATCCACTTATGATTTATAACTTGATGGTATTCCTGAGAGTTGATGGAAATTTGGTGACTGGGTCTACTTTCAGGAAGGAGGGCATCAGAGGCATTCCTTGACCTGGTCCCATTCTTCTAATACTCTGTACTCCCTGACTTCCAAGAGGTGACTAGCTTCCTCTGTCACATTCTTCTACCTTAACATAGGCCTTTAAAAATAGAGGCAGTAGACTATTAACTGAAACCTCTTAAGCCACAACCCAAAGCAAATCTTTTCTCATTGAAGTTGCTTTCCTAGGATATGTATCACTGAGAAGAAATCTTCACTAATACACCCATGCTCTTCTCAAGTAGGGGAATGGGGCATCTTGCTAACCGTGACAGGTCTGGAATCAAAAATCATAGGTATTTGAAGACAGAGGTTACACTATGCTCATGAAGCATGCTTAATGTGGGTCCAAGAAAAATCACTAAAGCATTCTGAACCCTTCTTCATGTTCATAAAATAGGTATCCTAACACCATAACATTATTTTTAGAGAGTTCTGAGTCCTGGCAATGATTTTGATATCAAACATACACCCTCGATTTATTATATAGCAAGTCCTCATTAATGCTTCATGTTATAGATCAAATGTTCTCCAGTGTTTAAGTGTCCCCTCTTTTTACAGTTATTGGTGGCAAAATACAGAACATCATGAAAAAAGTTTTCAAAAACATAATGTGATTTTGTGAATTTGTGTTGTTACTTGTCCTACAATCAGTTCTATAGTATCTTAAAGGTATTTTATTTATCCATTATCATACCTTATGCAATTTGATCAAAGATACTAATAACTGGTCTAGGTTATTTGCTGCTCAATGCCAGAATTGGTATCAAACTGGAAACCTAAAGCTGAATTATTTTGTTGTGGTGTTTCTTATTGCCGTATTCCAACATTTCTCACAATGCAGAGACTTTTCTTTTAAATCAATGATAAGTGAAGCTACGAATGAAGATTCCTCAGGGTCACAAAATCAGGATAATCCATTTGAAGTTGAGTCCCAGACTCTGCTTCATATGCTACACAGTTATGGACATATGACTTTATAGTTCAGCCAATTTGTAGTTATGAGGGACCTGTCTGCAGACATCCTTTAATGACTAAACAAGAGAATATCAACAATTTAGCAGCAGTGATGTAAACTGATGATGTGATTCTCGATTTAAACAAATTGCAAGGGAAAACGGATAACGATAAAACAATGAGAATACAGACACACCCGAATGAATAATCAAATGATACATCTGTCCTTACTGTTTCCAGACTCTTGAACACCACTAGATCACTGAGGACGAAATTAGTGCAGGCTTCTAAACATCCTTTGACTGAAAAGTGAAGATTAACTCCTTCTCACAACTGTGACTGCTTCAAGAGCCCCAAAGGGAATCAGTCAGTTCGTTGCTTCACAATCAGAGTAATTACATAGCTAGCGCTCTCTTTGAAAATGTACCTCATTAAAATACTGCAAGAGCGGGATTCCAGACTAAAAGTTTAATGCTTACAGAGGAATCTAGCCTCAGTGTTGTATATCCCTCCTACAGTGAGTCAACAATAAAACTAATATACAGCTTAATATTTTATAGAATTTACTCAAGAAAAAAGTGCAAAATCAACAAAGAAATTCTGATGATGCAAAAATCTTTATAAGCCACGGGGCTGGCTTTTCTAGCTAATATATTTTAAATATGAAAATTTATTAGTAATAGAGACTGTTCCTGTCAATGACTTTCTAAGACTGTTAGGGAAAATTTTCCATGATGTGGGTGTCCTCAACCTACTGCACCCCAGAGGCACCATAATATGCCAGATCTGTAGGGGAGAATTTGAACTCTGTGATAAGTTTCTTACAGAAGATATGCCACTCTTTTAGAAGAAATTTAAGCTTACCCCAGCAGTGGAGGGAAGTGTGTCCAATGGATAAGAATGGCCTGGGACTTCGAATGATAGCAGCCCTCTAATCAGCTCTGCACTCTGAGAACTCACTCATTTTTTTGTAAATGATATTGGTTGTGACATTCCCTTATGGCACCAGATTCTTCACTGTGAAACTTACACTTTGTGTTGCAGAATGAGTCATAGAAAGACTGCTGGTATAAGCAGCATAGTATGTATTCTGAAATGCCATGCTGTGCTTAGAAACACTGTTGCAGTGTCCAACACAATATGAATTCTGAGATGCCAACAGTGGTCTGAAGAAATTCCCATGAATCAACAGGCTTTAGAGAAGAGACTGAGAAACCCTGAGGGATCTGTTTGCTTCCCACTGACCTCTTGATCCTTTCCAACAGAAAGTCTTGGTTGCATAGGTTAACATAACTTGGATTATTAGTTATAAAGTCACTTCTAATCAAAATGTGTGTAGATATGCATTGGTTAATCTTCCCGTAAAAGGGTATTTCAGTTTGTTTTCATTTATGCAAGGTCTGCAGCTAGGATCTTCTGGGATTTTGATTCTCACATGGAATCTCTATATCTTTCACATACATGTCTTGTTTGTGAGCCAGGCATCATTTATTTTTTGCACAGTACAACAAACATACGATCATTTATAAGGCATGGATGGAAGCTTGAGTTATCTATATTAATTTTCTTTTTTACTTCAGTTTCCTTCCAGAAAAAAAGAGAAGGCTATAAGAGCAAGCAGGGAAGTATGTTATTTATGAACTATTTGTTGACATCCTGTGGTCATTTGAAGTAAGATTGGGTTGCTTTCCTTTTACACTAGGTCTTCACTTCTCAAAACTATAAGTTCCCTTCAAAATCTCAGAAATCAGGCCTTTATTCAAAGACAATCTTCTATTGTGTGTGCTTTAATAATAGAGAATAATGGATAACATTTTAGAGCAGATTTATGTTATTTGATGAACAAAAGATCTTTAAGAACATTCCCTTTGTAACTGGGCATGCTGTTTGCAAACCTGTAATTTAGAGGCAAGAGACTTAGGAGTTCAAAGACATCCTCAACTACATAGTGAGTTCAAGGCCATCTTCAGCTACAGGGCATCCTATCTCAATGAAGCAATTTTTTTCAATATTAAATAATTCCATGTTTAAAGTTGTTATGTGTGATTTTCCTTGAGTATTACCATTGAAAAGACAATAAATGTTAACTTAAATTGCTAAATTCTTCTATCCTGCTTTGTTCAGTCATTTTATTAAGATTTTTCTTTGAAAATTCCACACATATACATAACATATTTTGATAAGCCTTCCAACTTTCTCTTACCTCCCTCCCATGCCTATCTTCTTCCTTCCCCCTTACAAGTCTCTTTCCCAGTTACGTAGCTTTGTGTGGTTTTTCTTTCAGTTTTGTAACTCACTAAATTTAATGAGGCCTATCTATTTGACTGTCGATTTAGAGGTATTCATTGGAGTTTGGTGGGTTCATCAGAGACTAGGCAACCAAAGGAAATGACTCCCCCTCTCGCAGAATCTGCATTGGTTACCAATAGCTCAACAGTGTGAGACAGAACCTTTAAGCAGCTCTCCCATCTATGTCCACTATTGGAGGGCCCATTCTCATGGACATCATGTACAAACAGCAGCAGCAGGTGTGAGTTTCTTATTGAAATTGCTGTGTTTTGTCCAAAGGTAGCTTTTCTCAGGCTTTGTCTCTGTCTTTCAACTCTTCCATTCTTTCTTGGCCCTCTTACATGTTTTCAGAGCCTTTGAGTGATGGTATAAATGTCTTGCTTACCGCTGAGCAGTCAGTCCTGAGCACCTTCAGCAGCCATGGTCTTTGCATCCGTCATTGTTCAAAGGAGAAAGGAGCTTCTCTGATTAAGGCTAAGGAAGCATTCATCTATGAGTATAAACATAAACATTTAGAAGGCAGTTTGATACTCAAGAGGCAGAGGCAGGTGGATCTCTGAGTTTGAGGCCAACATCCACAGAGTGAGTTCCAGGATAGCCAGGGCTACACAGAGAAACACTGAGGAAAAAAGAAAAAGAAAAAGATATTTCCCCCCTAGGGCTTAATAGTTACTGTGCTAAGGGTTTTTGACTGAGCTTGCAGTACCAGTATGAATTCCCTATTGAGAAGCAAGCCTGAAATTAAATCAAATAAATCAAATCAAAGAGCTATTGGTTACTGCAATAACACTTGTGCCACTATTCCACAAATGTGCACATCTTACATATCAGGTTGATAATGCAGTTTTTTCTTGATATTGCATTTTTAATGTGAGGAATTTTACATAATTGCTGGTAGAAAAGGAATATCTCATAATATCCAAAAATATAGAAATATATTTTGCAAAATTGGTCCATGGAATAAGTTACTCCAAATATCAAAATATACTTAGGAAGTATAAAACTCTTCAATATATATGATTCCTATGAATGATCAAATGTGTCCAAAGTCACAGGAAGAACTTTCTAATTCTCTTATATAAAACTGCATGTCTATTCCTTTTTATCAGAACCCTCTTGCTCCTTAATCTTCCATTGTTTGTAGTACTAAGGCATTGCTTTCTAACAGATTTTATTTTATCCAAAATCTATTGGTTTGTTTTTTGTTTTTTGTTTTTTGTTGTTGTTTTATTGTTGTTGTTGGGTTTTGGTTTTTTTTTGTTTTTTTTTTGTTTTTGTTTTTTTTGCTTTGGGGAAGCTCATTGTTAGATTCCTAGCACATCACACACATTGAGTCCTGAATATCAGTTGATTTAAAGAACACTTTTGGGTCAAAGTTTCAGTGGATGTAGACTCCCATTCCTTCAGAATGACAAATCTCTTACATATGGCTGAGAGCAGCAATTCTCTGATATGGCAAAGGCTATTCTAGGGCATTGGCTACAGGGTGAGTAGACATAAGAGGCAGAACAGGGACCAAACTGAAGCATCCAGAACCAGAACAACAAATAACAGAAAATTCTCTATTGCTTTCCTGGTTGTGACCAATTCCGTCAAAGTGCTTCTGAAAAAGTCACTTAACACTAACAAGGCCGACCAGGCCTGGCTCTTCCTCCCAGATACTGGTTTAATACTCCGTATGGCATAAATATTATTATTACCATGCTTGCACTTGACTCTTTATAAAATGCTTTAGGAATGTAAGTAAAGATATGTTCAAGAAATTTAAATTTGGGGTAAGGGGTATTCAAAATCAGTCCAGGAATCATACTTCTATTAATTATTTTCTTTATTTCAACCTAACTGTGTAGTACTAGCAAAGAAACACACCACAATAACAACAACAAAAGCACTTTAGAAAGTGCTCATTCCTTAGGGATGCACTTATCCTTTACAGTCAATCACTTCATGCTGGTCCATTCATCTATGCCTGGCTTAAAGTCAGATAACATTGATATTAGAAAAAACACTGGCAAACATTTTACCGAGCCTGGTGTTTTCAAAGCATTTATTATCTTATTTATCCTTGATGTGATTCAGTGACGTGAGTAATCCCACTTCCCTCATTTTTCAGCTGATATACTTTGTTCCTCATATCACAAGTCTGGAGATACAGAATGTAGGCACAGGCACTGGTAGTCTTCTTGCAGAACTCAGCTTTAACAATCATTATCAGCTCCAGTGATGACATTGTTTCTCAATAAACAGTTCAAAATGGGACCAGAGATGTACAAACAAAAATGCCATAAAATGTGATGGAGATGACCAGGAGCACAGCAACTGACTCCCTTTATGAAATTTAGGGGAAGTCTCAGAAAAAGAGATCTTGAGTGATTTTTAGACTGATTGGCAACTTTTTAGGTAGAGAAACTTGACAAGAAAAACAGGAGAGAAAATTTTATAATTTGTGTCCAAGAAATATACTTTTCTTAGTTTCTAGTAAGTCATAGCAATATTTTCCTTATGGGTAATAATTTAAAATAATTTCCATATTTTTGAACCAATTTTTAAATTATTTATCAAAGTCCACACTGGTAACTCTCTGAAATCACGACAAGTAAATGTTGTCTAAGTGCATATTATTATAGGCTAGGCACTGTAATAACACAAGACAGCAAGGAGATGCTGTTAAAGTCAATTTCAAAAGCTGGTCATTTATGCTCGTCACTTCTGCCTATGGGCCAAAAGGGGAACTGCATCATCTACTTGGCACTATGACTATCTTCTTTTAAACTACTCTTGGATAATGGACTTAGCTCACATGAAAATCACTTATTTCCAGCCCTCACTGTTTCCAACTAAACTCTCTACAGCAGGCATTAATGGAGACCTTTCCAACCAGTCCAGGTAATCATTTAGAGATTTATATGCACTTACAGGCTTTAACAGATACCATGATGGTTGGATTTCAATTTTTCTTGACATCCCACAGCTGTGAAGAATTAATCCCCAGTGTTGCAGCCAGCCATGTCAATTTTTTCACAAGCTGTACATGTCCATCTGTCATTCCCCCAGCAGTCGGATTTCGGCAACTGTGGCTCTTCCTGCTGGTGAAAATCAGCATACCTCTTCCAGAACTGCTGGATGTCAGAGACCCCAAACAGGGATGACTATTTTGATTTTTTCTGTCAACTACAGATAGTTCATAATTGAGCTTGGATTCTTTTTTGTGAAGGGATGTGTGTCTCTCAAAATGGATCAGTCATCTTGAAAACATTCCATAATAAACTTCTGAAAGAGTTGTTCTTGCTTATCTCTGAAGAATTAGGGGCATTTAGAAAACTGAGTCTTCATTTCATTCTCACTTTAGTTGAGGGTTATTCTATGTGGTGGTATTGTGTTCCCCAAAATATTGTGTACTCTAATAAATTTATCTGGGGTCAGAGAACAGACAGCCACTAGATACAGACGCTAGAAAATGGTGGCACTCACGCCTTTAATCCTAGCATTCCAGAGATAGAAATCCCTCTGGATCTCTGTGAGTTCAAGGCCACATTTGAAACAGCCAAGCGTGGTGACACACGCCTTTAATCCCAGAAAGCCAGCCTTTAATCCCAGGGAGTGGTGATAGAAAGCAGAAAGGTATATAAGGCATGAGGACCAGAAACTAGAAGCATTTGGCCTGGTTAAGCATTTGGCTGGTTAAGTGTTCAGGCTTCTAGCAACACAGTTCAGCTGAGACCAATTCTGGATGAGCACTCAGAGGCCTTCAGTCTGAAGAAACAAGACCAGCTGAGGATAGGGTGAGGTAGCTGTGGCTTGTTCTGGGTCTCTGATCTTCCAGTTCACCACAATACCTGGCTCAGGTTTGATTTTATTAATAAGAACTTTTAAGATTCCTGCTACAATTCTATGTATATGTCTCATGTCCTGGATTCTGCTTACAGGAATGTGTTGTGTTCCCCTTCATCAGCTTTTACTGTACAGTAAAGGCAAGCCATCTGTGCTGTTCTGTCCTCCAGGGGAAGCTTTGGCTTTCCTGACTTAGTGGCATAAAGCTATAAGACAGTATGCTAGGACCTCCATTTACCCTTTAACTTCACCAGTCGCCTTCCTTTTCAGCATGCACTTCCACAGCAATTACCTCCCCTCTAGTGAAGAACAAAAGACTGCAATAGGTTTTGTAGAAGTCACATGGAATTTGTTTTTCTCACAGACAGAAGTTCTATGGCCATTAATATTTCTGCTTACCACATCCTATGGGTCATAAAACTGAATCTCCCCAACCCAGGGAATTTTCCTGCAGGTCTTCCCTGCTACGCTTCCCTTACAATGGTTTCTATTAAGTCTTTATTCAAGAGGTTTACTGCACAAACCCGAGGACTGAAGAGTAGCAATTTGTGTAAGAGAAAATGCAGTGTACAAATGTAATGTTGACCTGGCTCAAAGAGTTGTTTCACCATTTTCTAAGATGCTGGAATCGAAACCCAAGTTTCTTATTTTTCCTTAAGGAGTTTACCAGACAGGCTCCTGACTCCATTCCTTGTCCCCTAGCAGGCTGCACTTGTAAAGGAATCAGAGATCAGAAATTCAATGAGCCAACAATATCTCCTAAAACATATGCAAATTGAAGCATTATTTTTAGATAATTCTATATTTTCTCAGACTGGGGATTAAATCATAATTACTAATGTTCTTAAAGTGGTGCATAATTGTTGTGCTTACAATATCCACAATAGTCCCCAGAAGGTATGCACATGCATCAGCTTAGTTAATTGCCTTCCTAACCCTGTATTATGAGAAAAACCCATATCTGAAGGTCATGGACTCTGAAGTGAATATACATGAACAAGAAGTTTCAGAACATGTGGTGGGTTTGTAAGGTTCCTTCTCACCAAACACAGCATAAAGCTTTAAACTCAGGCAAACCTATACACAATCCCTCTCCAATCGGCTGTATGTTAGATGTGAGAATGTGAGTTTCACTTTTCCGTCAGCCACTCACAAACAGTGTCTCAGACCTTTTTTTTTTTTTTTTTTTTGGTTTTTCGAGACAGGGTTTCTCTGTGTAGCTTTGCGCCTTTCCTGGAGCTCACTTGGTATCCCAGGCTGGCCTCGAACTCACAGAGCTCTGCCTGCCTCTGCCTCCCGAGTGCTGGGATTAAAGGCGTGCGCCACCAACGCCCGGCATCTCAGACCTTCTTCCTAACCTTTCTCTGAATTTCAGTTTTCCCACCGGAGAAATGAGTTAACAAGTCATGTATTTGTTATTATGACCAGTAGTGATGAACAGAGTGTGCCCAACACTGCTTTTATCCTCCTAGTAACCAGGAACAGTTGTATCCCATTATTACAAACCAGCAGCAACACCAGTAACAAGAACTGAAATGCCTGCTTTCAAGGTCACTGGTGTATAAGAAAATTTATGGAATTTGGAGGAATAAAAACTGAAGTCCATCCTGGGTCTTTTATTTCCTAGTTACATTATTTTGAATAGAGTTTAGGCTCAATGTCTCTGTTTTTCTCTGCTCATCTCTTTTCCTCACTTCTTGTTTTCCTCTCATATTTCCTTCCTGTGGTTCCCCTTCCACTTCCCCTTCTTTCCAACCTCGCAGCTTTCCTTCTTTCCTTCTCTCCCTTCAATCTCACCTTCCTTCCTTTCTTTCTTCCTAGCTTCCTTCCTCTCCTTGTTACCATTCTTCTTTTATAAAACAAGACACTGTTAATAAAAGGTATTATTAATACACACTAGAATTGTCATACGGCTCAGCTGAGCATCAATATATAATGTGTCTGTACATTACAGATGTGTAAATGATAGCCATTGTTTTTCTCTTCATTTCTGCTAGGTACTTATTTCACTGTATCATTTTGCTCAGTACAATCAAAAGCTTTTCTCTACAGTGCCTCATACATTTACACTAGTGACCACTCATTTTTAAGAAAGAGATTCTCCTTTATTTATTGCCTTTACTATGAAGAAGGTCAAAGCAAAATTGAAATATTTGTATTCCCTGATCATGAAAAATGTATTCCCTTAGCTAGCTTTTATCTCTATTCTTTCTACTTACCTTTCATTTTCAATCTATTATTGTGTTTTTATACCATAAGCTACTTTGAAAACATCTATACATTTCTTAAATATAAATTCTAATTCTTTAGGATTTCATGCATGAGTACTGTATTTATATCATTTCCACTCTTCCTTCTATCCCCTCTAATCCTCCCATTTCCATATCAACACTCTCTCCAATTCTTTACCTATTTTTTAGATTATTATTGTTACACACACACACAACATTGAGTCTATTTAATGTTGCTTGTATGTATCTAACAGGGATTCCGTGGGATTAAATAATGTAATGAGGGACTTGTCCTAACCCTGTAGAGAACTGATTCTCACGATCTCAGCTCTTGACCTAGGGGTGAGGCTTTGTGAGATTTCCCATCCGTGTTAGAGTGTGTGGAGGTTTGAATGAGAATGGCCCTCATTGGCTCATGTATTTGAATACTTAGTCCTCAGTTGGTAGAAATGTTTGGGAAGGATTAGGAGGTATGGAATTGTTGGAGGAAGTAAGCTACTGGGCATGAGCTTTGAGGTTTCAAAAGCCCAACACCATTCCAAGTCCTCCCCCCATTCATTCTCTCTCTCTCTCTCTCTCTCTCTCTCTCTCTCTCTCTCTCTCTCTCTCTCTC